>JAHRBU010000052.1:0-133318 GCA_019677095.1 Aureobasidium sp. SLJ-2021a | reverse complement strand
CCCCCCCCCAAACCAAAAGAGCAACCATGGTCTCCTCATCCACCCTCCTCCTCGCCGCAACCGCCAGCCTCGCCCTAGCAGCCCCCACCACACCCCTCCACCGCCGCGGCAACCTCCCCGAACCCATCTCCGCCGCAACAGCAATCCAATACCTGTCTTCCATCAAAGTGGCCGCCGAATCCAACGTGCCCGCCTACGACCGCGACCTCTTCAAACACTGGATCACCATTTCCGGCGCCTGCAACACGCGCGAAACGGTGCTCAAGCGCGATGGCACCGATGTGGTTACCTCGTCGGCTTGTGCGGCTACTTCCGGCTCGTGGTACTCTGACTATGATGGCGAGACGTGGACCGCTGCTGCGGATCTGGATATCGATCACTTGGTTCCGTTGAAGGAGGCATGGGTTTCTGGCGCCAAGGACTGGACGAATGAGCGACGAGAGCAGTTTGCCAATGAGTGAGTTTTCCCTTTGTTCCTTTTGCCCCTTGCTCTTGCGTGCAGGTTGGCTGATAGTGGGTGCGCTTTTTTCTCTACAGTCTTACTCGTCCGCAATTGATCGCTGTCACCGATAACATCAATCAATCCAAGGGCGACCAGGATCTTGTGGAGTGGCTGCCCCCTCGCGTGGCGTACCAGTGCGAGTACGTGCGTGCTTGGGTGCAGGTCAAGTCCTATTACGGCTTGACCATGGATAGCGCGGAAAAGGATGTTGCGAGCAAAGTGCTTGCCGGTTGTTAAACAGTTGCAGTATATATCTCCCTGATTCAAGATATATCGATAAAAAGTGGAAAAATATTGCTCTTTATTGCGAGTATTGAAAGGGGGGAGAAACAAAAACGCCAACCCAATGCAAGCATGTGTCTGTAATGTGGCTATATGCACAAAAGAAAAAGCCAACCACCACATACCAAGTACCCTCCCTCATCAAAAGATCTTAGACGATCCAGTAAACAAAACAGTAAATCTATAAAGGGCAAGCAAAACCATGGATGCCCCAAAAAAAATGGTCACAGACCCTATTCTTATATAACACTCTCGATATCACTTTCAATCTCCGCCTCGCTCTCCTTCTTCTTCCTCTCTTCAGCCATCTCTCTATACGTAGCCCACGACAAGAGCAAAAACGCCACAATGATCAGCAAACCACCGGCAACAGCAGCACCGGTAAGCGGCTGGTTGAGCGGCGGAGGAAGCAATTGATCCACAACAGCAACCAAGAAAATCGTCAGCAGAGCAGCCACAGAACTCAACACGGGGCTCGTGAGCGAGATGAGCACGAGGAAAGAACCGGAAAACGTGGCGTTTGCCATGACGGAAATCAAGAGCATCCATGCTGCCTCTCCGGTGGGGAGTTCGAACGTTTCAATGCCCGTGTAGTGGAGAATAGGGATGGGGATCCAGAGGACGCTGAGGGTGAAGAGACCGATCAGAGAGCCAAAGGTGTTTGCGAAAATCATGCCGCGGCCGGGAGAGCAGCCTTCGGGTGGGCAAGCGAGTTTCTTGTACAAGACTTCGTAGAAGCCGTAGAGGACGCTGCCGACACCGATGACCAGGTTGCCGAGGGCGCGGTTGGAGGCCTCCTCGGGCTCTGGAGCGGTAGGGCCACCTGCGCCACCGCCGGACTTGCTTCCGTGCTTGCTGGGGCTAACGTCGCCGTATGCGACCACCAGCACACCCACGATGGCAACTCCCACGGCAAAGACTTTGTTCCACTTGAAGTGTTCTCCCAGCAGAGGAATGGCAAAGGCGTATGCGAAAAAAGCGGAACAGTTGTAGATGGCGGTCAAGTCCGAGGCAGTGGTCAAGTCGACGGCAACGTACCAACTGCCGCCAGCGACAGTGAGTGCGCAAGTGACCATGGAGGTCATCTTGACAAAGTATGGGATAGGCGACTGCTTTTGCATGTGGTGTGGAATGTCCAATCTTTGATGTTCGACCATCTGAGCTGTACTCCGTAGGATGGCCTTGTGTCTGCGCCAGAAGGATTCCCAAGGCATGTTTAGCTTCTGCAGTCGCAGGATTGCTAGTTGTGTAGGCCATAATAAGATCCAGCTGCCGTGTGTAAAGTACAGCATGCAGTATGCCTTGTTCCAGTGCAACGAGTGTTGGATATATACAGCAGTCTCTGTTTGAATGGTGAAGGAAATCAAGCTGAGGACCAGAAAGGCGGCAGCATATGTGTATTTTTGCTTTGTGGCACGGGCAGCGGCCACATCGGGGTCGCGTTCTCGTAGGCGCGAGCGACGCTCTCGGAGGGCAGCACTGCCAGGAGGGGAATCATAGTCGCGGCGCTTGCTCTCCGGTGAGAGCAGTGGAGCGGCATGCGACCTGCTCTCTGCCGGCCGTAGGTCTGAAGGCATGCCTCTGTCGTCGTCGTCGTAGTTGTCGTCCCAAGCAAAATCGTCGTCGTCCTGGTTGTCGTGCTTCTTGTAGTCGTCGAGTTCTAGGGCATCAGGGTGGGGCAGATCCAAGAAGGGCGATGTGTCCCTAGAAATATGTACAGGACTGGTTTGTGACGACGAATGGGCGCTAGGCGGCTTGACACCGAGGTTGTTTGGATTCATGCACGCGGTTGCGCTGGCGAGTGTGCCTGATTTGGCGCGATAAGGGTTGGGTGGCAGACGAGTGCAACGTGACTGCTTGCGTGATTAGGAGGCTGATGAACTCCTTACTGACTCCACCACGATGCGCTCCGGGCGTTGGGCGGGTTCGTCTTGGTCGTGCGTCAGCTGGGGCGGTCAATTGTCAAACACTTGGCCACGAGTTTGTGCCGTGAATATATCTGGTGCAGAATGATGACTTGTTCTGGCGGTGCAACTTCTCAAAACCTAGTTGATGATAATCACGAGCCAGCGAGCGACTGCCGCTGGCTCAGCCTTCTCGGTCTTTAGCTTATCTCCACCGCAGCTGCCTCTTTCGTCACTCCGATGAGGGGTCCGACGTGGTCCTCTTCAGTCCAGTAATCACTTTCTGTCCATGTTCAAGAGCTTTCTTTCTCCATTTAGACCTTTTCTGAGAGACATTTCATCCAAAGATTCACACCGTTTTCTGCAAGGCTCATCCACAATGTTGCTCACAGGAACCGGCAAGCCGCGAGTCATCCTCGGGACCATGACTTTTGTGAGCTTGCCATACGTACTTTATATCTCTCCATTTTGCTAACACCAACAGGGCCCCGATACTGACTCGGGTGCTCGTCAAACCGATCTCGCCGACTACAACAAGGCACTGGACTATCTGCAATCTCAAGGCTACAACGAGATCGATACTGCTCGCACTTACGTGGGCGGAAAGCAGGAAGCATGGACTAAGGATGCCCACTGGAAAGACCGTGGTCTGACTTTGGCTACCAAGTGCTACCCTCATGAGCCTGGTATGCACAAGGCAGACAGCATTCTCGCTTCTCTCGACAAGAGTTTGGCTGAGCTAGGAACCGATTGTGTCGACATCTTCTACCTCCACGCCCCAGACCGTTCCGTTCCTTTCACCGAGACCTTGGAGGCTGTCAACAGAGCCCACAAGCAGGGCAAGTTCGTCCAACTGGGTCTGTCCAACTACACGGCATTCGAGGTGGCCGAGATAGTCATGCATTGCAAGTACAACAATTGGGTCCGTCCTACTATATACCAGGGCATGTACAACGCCATCACTCGCAGCCTCGGGCAGGAAGTGATTCCTGTCTGCCGTCGTTACGGCCTGGACATTGTCGTCTACAACCCCGTCGCTGGAGGCATCTTCTCTGGCAAATACAAGACCAGTGAAGTACCCAAAGAGGGTCGCTACAGCGACTCGGTCGGCAAGATGGGCTCCATGTACCGCCAGCGTTACTTCCGAGATGCTACTTTCGATGCTCTTCGCGTCATCGAGCCTGTTGTTCAGAAGCACAACCTGACTCTGATCGAGACGGCACTGCGCTGGGTTGTCCATCACAGCGGACTCAAAATCAAGGATGGCGGCAATGATGGTCTGATCATTGGTGTCAGCAACCAACAGCAGCTCGAAGGCAACCTCAAGGATGTCGAGAAGGGACCTCTGCCCGAAGAGGTGGTCAAGGCTCTTGATGAAGCCTGGTTGATTACGAAACCGACCACGCCAAACTACTGGCATCTCGACTTGAAGTACACCTACGATACTTACGAGGCACTGTTTGGCAACAAGGCGTAGAGGAGTGGAGGTCCTTGGGCGACGGAGAGGGACGAGGGTGACATAGGAATTGAAGCCTTGATGCCCTGGGCTTTCAACACATGTGGATAGTTTTCAAAACCAAGAGTCTTGCGCCATTTGTTCTTGTGTTTACTTCTGAAGTCGAGAAAAGAGCATCGTGACAACACAAAGGGCGATTCACAAATCGATGTAGAAGTGGAGGTGGTCCAAGCACCGCCGGAGCATCCATCTTTCGCCGCAATTCATTCAGGCGTGCACCTTCCATCAACTATCCAAACCACAATCCACACCCCATCTCACATCAAGCGAGCAGAAGCGACCTCTCCCATTTCGAACAAACACACTCGACGTCGAACCTCAATCTCTCGCCCTAACCTCACTCGGGCACAAAAACGAACCACCACATCCAACCCACGGCAAAAACCCACAACCACAATGTCGACACCCACACCCACTACCCTCCGCAGCCTCTACCGCTCCCTCCTGCGCGAACTACCCCCGCGCACCTCCCGCACACCCTCCCCCCTCGCCCTCCACCTCCGCACGACCTTTTCCTCGCACCCGACTACCACACCCACCTCGCCCATCACGCACGCCTCCCTCAACGACACCCAATCCACCTCGTCCTTCATGGCCACCTCGTCCGGCCTCGACGCCGTGGGCGCCACCAAAACGCCACTGCAAAGGGTGCAAGAGGCAGAGCAATTGGCGGTTTACTTGAAGGCGCAGAGAATGTATGTTACGTTGGTGGAGAGGTATAATCCGGGTATGAATATGGATGAGGAGGAGAGGGTTAGGTTGACGGCGAGGAGGGTGGGGATGGATTTGCCGGTGGATTATGTCAAGGGGGAGTAGATGGGTGGAGGATGGAGGGAATGGGTGAAGAAGAGGTGGATGAGAGGAGAAACTTGTGGGAAGGGGTACAAGATCGAGCTGCTTTCTCTGTATCGAGTCTTTGGGGTTTTTTATGATCAGGCAAGTCCTTGGGGAGACTATCGATTCTATCGAGCCATTCGGTTCAAGACCAGGGTTGTACCTGTTGCAACTTTTGTGCCCATTGAGAATGGTTCCAACGACTACACTATATATCACGTCGGCCTGGATACCACTTGTGTATATAAAAGAGAATGTCATTATAGAGGGTGTGTCGTTTGTTGATGCGTGCATGGTGTTACAACGTCCCTCATCACATATATCATTTTCTGTCCATGCGAATCTCGGCTCAAGCCAGTACACTGAAACACAACCAAATCACTCGGCTCAGATCAACACGACATTCACACCGGAATAGCGAGAGAAAACCAAACATCAAGAATAAAAACAAGCCTTTCGATTGCAATCTCGTACAACGATAGGACAAGAACGTCTCGTTACCGAAAACAAACATCAAAAGAGAACAATGCCCCGAACATACCATTTCCCAGAAGACATGAACATCAACATCCCCTCTAACCTCCCCACACCTCTTGTTCCCCTTTTCTCGTCATGGAAAACCATCCTTAAAATAAAACGCCATGTGTGTGCGACCGATTGCACATCTTGTCCGGAAACTCCAAAATTGCCTCCATGCATTGAAAACGGAAAAAAAGGGAGAAAGAAGAAAAAACACCAATCCAAACAGCAAGAAGAAGCAAAAAAGGAAGAAGGAAGAAAGAAGAGGAGATACGAAATTGGGCTCTTTCACTGACGAGTCCAAAGACTGCCAGAAGTATAGAGCCATGGAGCTTTTCATGCTGGTGAGAAGAAAGGCCGCTATGCAGATGCGCTGTTGATTTGTCGTCGCGGATGCAAAGTTGAGAAGCACGCTGGATGCTGGTATGGCGCTTGGTGACAGATACTATGCAGTAAGAAAAGAGCACGCTGCGTTTGGCGAAAAATGGGTGGATGAACATCATGAATCAGACGCTGTTCATTCATGAAGCGCGTGTGCGAGGGACGTTGGCGCCCACACTGCCGACACGACCACTTGTCTTGCGGACGCTGGTCTTGCCTTCGGTGCTGCGACGTGATGGAGAACTACGCTTGCCAACGCTAATGTCACCCTTGCCAGATCTGGTTGAAGGGGTCTTGGGCTTGCGAGGGCTTGCTGAGTCTTCGTGTATCTCTGCGAGACGGTTCTCGACATCACTTTCGTCCACGCCCCACTTGGTTGTCGTGGTGGTCGTCGTGGTGCAGCTAACCGCCCGACGCTTGCCGCTGCGGCTGACTGGAGATTGTGATGCTTTTCGTGAAGAAGTCAAGGCACGCAATGCTTGCTCTTCTTCGCTCTCACTCTCGCCTATGCTTGTGCGCTGCATGCTGACAATCTCAGTGTCTGGTCTAATCTCGAAGGGCTCGTTCTCGGTCCTGGTGACCTTGCGTCCGGGGACATGGCCATAAACCTTGCTAGTTTTACGAGGTTGACCGGGGGTGGGCGCAGGCAAATTCTCGTCATTGACGGCATATTTGTTGGTGCTGCTGGCGAAAGATGCAGGCTCCTGCTCGTTGATGTGGCTGATCTCACCAAGAGCTGCACGCTTGGTGCTGCCGTTGGGAGGAGTAAAAGTCTGGCCATTGCTGGCAAGGCGTCTGCTGTTTCCAGAAGTGGCCTTGGTGGGGGTTGCAGGGACGATTGAAGCAGCGATCTTCTCTCTCATGGTGTCCTCGAACCACCACTCACGGAAAGTGCCCTGATTGAGATGGAGCCAATGTTGCTGAGGGCCGACAACCATACCAGGGCGCATGAAACGCATGTATGCGATAATCTCGTTTGCAGTGAAGCCGTGCTTGTAAATCAGGTATGCGCCAATCAAGCAACCGGTTCTTCCGAGACCAGCCTTGCAGTGGACAGCGATGCCCTTGCGCTTGACGGTGATCATCTCGTGTGCGAGGTTGACGAACTTGCGAACCAGGCTGAGAGGAGGGCAGGTACCGTCGTCGAAGATCATGTCCAGGTGCTTGATTCCCAGAGCCTGGAAATACGAGGGCGAGTAAAGCTCGGAGTTGAGACGAACGACGAGACCAATGCCGCGCTCGACGAAGTGGGAGAGAACGTTCTTGAATGGTTGGGGGACCGAGGTCGAGCGGTGGAGAGCAGAAAGGGAGCGAGGAAGGGTGGCCCATTCGGGGTCGGTCGGAGCGATGACGCGAGTGGGCTGGTGTTGAGGAGATGCAAAGGCCAAGAAGGAAGGAGAGATCCAGTTGAAATCACCCATGTCGACTCTCTCGTACCTCTCGTATCTGCACGCTTGTTAGTGGTTTGATGTCTAGGCTGAAGCGTTGTGGAACTCACTCTTCGAGGCTGAAGTCCTTGAGGCCGCAGAGACCCTCCTCCTTTGCCTTCCACACACCGTAGACGACGTCTTGTACCGTCAGACCGTAGTCAGCTTGACTGTAACCGGCATCGCGGAAGGGCATGCATGGGGGGTCCATCTGGGCGATGGGGGCCAGGGCAAGATGCGGCGGCCAGTTCTGAATCAGGATCATATAGCAAGCAAGGATGCATGCAGCGTTTGCGCGACCTGAACCATCAGTTAGTAACAAAAGCCACCAAGAGTCGTTTCAGTGTATGCATACTCCTGGAGTCGGCGTTGCACCAGAAAACAACTGGTCTGCCCTCGTTCTCGGGGTCTCCAAGCACCTCGTGCAGCATGACAGCGAAGCGGTAGAGGTGGCCGATGTGTAGCGGGCCGAAGTCTGCGTGGAAAGCATTGTACAGCAGGTGCTTGTCGACCGAGAAGTAGACCGGGGGAAGCGAAGGGGCGGCTGAAGATGTGGTTGACTGGGATCTGGCGGAGCGCTTGGACGGCGACTTGCTGGACGACTTGTTTGTGTAGGGGAAGGGCGTTTGCGCATTGGGCTTGTGTGTGTATGAAGCCAAGTAGAGGCGGTCTACAGCTGTTAGACCGGGTGTTGGTGCATGGTATGCTCGGTGCGACACGGACCTTGGATGTATTCAATGACCTGGCCATAGCTCGTGGCGGCCGAAGGGCTGTCGGACTGAGGCATTGTGATGAGCGGTAGAAACAAGAATCCCTGTGTAGTCGAAGGCGAGGGTCAAGGGAGTGCGACAGCGACACTGCGGTGCGCCTCGGGTTGGGCTGCGACGGTGGTATGGAGCGGCGGGGTGGGAAGAGGAAGTTGTCACTGTGGCGCAGACAGCATCAAGAAAAGAATAGCTGGTTGTCGATGTGTTGAGTAAAGATGTCTGCTTGATGGAACCGGGATCAGCACCTTTGAAGAAGCTCGACTTGGAAATGTTGTTGTTTGTTATCCGCATGTCAACAACTGCGCTGCCAAGCGACTTCCAAGCTTTGACCCTCCCTGATCCGACGGCCCCCCGCTACGGAAGCCTCACCCTCCACTCTGAACCTCTCCTGCGCGAGACATGGACTCGGATACTCTTCTACTGCTCTTCTGTGTTGCCACGCATGGTCGAGAGTTTGTCTTGGATCGCACACCCTCACAGTACCACATGCACGAGCAACTCGCTGCTCCCAAGTCCCGTCTCAGCTTGTCGTGCGTCGATGGGGGGCATGGATAGTGCACGGGCTTTGTTACCGTTCACTCTCGTTGTCGGGTGCAACCCTCGAACCTGGCGACCATTTGTGCTTTTTGCCAGCTACATACCAACAACAATCTCCTTGTACGTCACCTCCGACGTATTGTACACGCTGCAGTCATGATCCGAGACGGTAAACAACAAGGCTGGCTGTCCCTGCCTGTCGACACTCTTCCTGTCTGGGCTGCCTTTAATGCTGTTTCATTCGATGGCGTTGATATCGGTCCCTTGCCAGGTAAAGAAGACCGTGGCTCAACTGTTATTGCAAAACGTTCTCTCAGAGGTGGTCATGAACCTCCTCTTATGACGATACCCAGAGACTTGATTCTCTCTTTGGATAGGATCCAGCAGCATGCAAAATCTGATTCTGACTTTCGTGCTGTCCTCGATGGTCTCGACGAATTCGGTAGGGTAGGTGCTTCTTTCTCTCTGTTCTCCTCCCATTCCACTATACACTCTGTCCTTTGAAGAATACATCTTCTTCTTAACTCATTTCCAAAACGAGTTTCTCTTTGCCTAAAGCCGTAGGTTGCGACATCAGAATTGTCCCTCCATAGACTTCCCCTGCCTATTGTACCACCCCTTCCCAGCAACAGCTGACCTTGTGTCAGACTGCTAGAGGCGCCATCCTGGCTTTCCTACTCATGCAATCCTTTACTGCATGTCCTTCTGTTGAGAACAAGAAGGGTGTATCAAGTCCATTCACCGAGTATGTCAAGTACTTACCAATGGAATTGCTTCCCACTTTCTGGTCCCCTGCCGAGTGCGAGCTACTGATCGGTACTACACTTGCTCCTGCGCTGACCGCAAAGCTGAATTCACTCCATCGCGAGTTTGAACAGCTTCAAAACGCAACATCAAACCTACCGTGGTGTGCCGAACAATGGTGGGATGAAGTCGATGGGATCATTGAATTCGATGACTGGCTGCAAGTCGATGCCTTTTACCGCTCCAGAGCACTCGAGTATCCTGGAGTGGGTGACTGCATGGTCCCTTGCATCGACATGGCCAACCACTCTTCCGGTACCGGCACTGCTGCTGTTTACGAAGTCGACGATCAAGGTAACGCGGTATTGCTGTTACGCGACGGAAAGGATATCGAGCAGAACGGGGAGATTACCATCACCTATGGCGATGACAAAGGCGCTTGCGAGATGCTCTTTTCGTATGGCTTCATCGAGGAGGAGATGCAGTCTGCCCGTGAGCTATTTCTTGACCTATCGATTCCTGGAGACGACCCACTAGGACGCGCCAAAGCGGCAGTCGCAAACTGCGCTCCAGGCTTCAAGATCGTCGACGCTGAGGATGGCGTGATTTGGGACGGTGCCTACATCTGGCTCATCTGCGTCAACGAGGAGGATGGACTCTCGTTTCAAATTCAACAGACCATCGAAGGTAACCGCGAGCTGATCGCCACATGGCAAGACAAACCGGTGCACGGCTTTGAAGGGTTCCGGCCCATCCTTGAACAGGACCCTTTGTGGGATGTCTATCATCTCCGAGCTGTGAGCATATTACAGGAACGAGTGGCGAGTCAGTTACAGGACCTCTACGGGTCAGATGATCAAGTCGATGCCGCGCAACACGGCGATGGCACTGGTATCAGGGAACGACCTTGGCATCTTGCTAAACGACTCAGGTTGTTGGAAAGTGAGCTACTGGAAAAAGCTTACAGCTATTACGAAGACCAGGTGAGTCGGCAACACTGACCCCCTTCCGAAGATCTGCACATCAATCTGGACGGCTTCCGGCACGACCACGGAGAACATTGGTGTTTGCTCCACATGCTAATTGCTTTGCTTTGTAGAAACTTCGACTCATGCAAAGTGAGACTGTGTTGAGATACCTGTCGGGGCCAGACGTTGAGCAAGAAGAAGATTTTTCTTGAGGCCGGCCAATCTCGAAAAGTGGAGGATGCAGCAAACATGTACTTCAACGCGTAGTAGTTGGAGTCTGAAAACGCGACTATTGCTCTATGATCACTGATCACGCACTTACCACGGGACCCCACGCCTACCTTATCTCCACGAGGCAGCATCCTTTGATTGGGGAAATCCATGACCCCTTTTTGCGTCGCTCCACGGCCACCCAAACTTTGGCGTGGCTCACGACAGCTTCCCGAGCGGTACGAGCCTCGAGCTGCTTGACAGCCGTGACCATCTACGCCCGTAATCACAGGACAGGCCGCCCTCTATCAAAAGATCTACATCAACAGTCATCGCAAACTTCAAGAGATGAGAGGAATGATGCAAATTGGCGCAGGGCCGCGCAGCAGGAAAACAGCGCTACAGGGCGACGAGATGGCTCAAGTTTGGTAGCAATGACTCAGGTCTTAGAGGCCTAACTACTGAGTTTAGGTGACGGCCCATGCTTTCGCTCGTGTCGTGGTAATTGTTTCCCACATGACGGCTGCCATGATCAAGCTCATGTCTGATTGATATACATGCCCAAGTACTTGGCTCTGGGGAATTCGACCGCAGATCCTATCCACTGACTGTGACAAATCTGGTCCTACGTAGTCACGTATGCTGGGCTCATGTACACAGATGATTAAAAATCGACTCGGAACAGCCTCCCCCGGTTTCTTCGATGACCAGAAGCCTGGTCTCGAACGTTTCCAAATCTTGACAAAACGCGTTCTTGTCTACCCCGCTCGTGCCGGCTTCACAAGTCAGCACACGAGCAGCATGGCATGAAGATTCTTGACCACTGACGAGGACGAAGATGTGATCACAGCCATCTCGACATCCTGCATGGGCGAAGCAATACGGTCGGAGGTTCACGGGAGTAACTACGAAGCAGCGCCGCATCAAACTCGGCGCCATCAACAACGTTAGACTTTATGATCGTCCAACGCATCCAGCTGTTCCCCGCATCGACCACGAGTATCGGTCATGTCAGGGTTGTCAGTCTTGCCTCGTAAACCAATCAGGAGGGCTATGGACGAACCGCCGACACAGGTCCGAGGCTTTTGTCTACGTTTTGGGTATAGTACAGTCTCTCCAAGAGGCTTGAGTGGGATTTGGCGTCTGGGGGATGCCGCTGTGTGTGCTCACCCCAGACTTGGACTGCGTTTCGAGTGCCGTACCGGTTCGAGTTGAGTATCCGTCCTTGTTTCTTCGTCACGACAAGATCTGCACACTTGGATTTGTACGTACATAACCATAAAGCACGCCTCCTTCCAAACACCCTACTTCTTGGACCCGATTTCCTTTGCATGCACCATTCCTTCGGTATCCCCAACTCAAACACCGCTTATCTCGTGCTCACCTAAAACCGACCACCCCAACCGGCATTCAACCAACCCTCACACAAGACTGGATCAACCACCCCTCCATCAACAAACTCCGGCACCATGCCAGGCATTCTACCCATGAAAGTAATCAAGATTGGGTCGAGCGCTCAATCTCGCATCGCACAGGCCTGCGATAGGTGCGTCTATCGAAACCGCTTTTTGACGCGTATACTCATGCGACTGGTAGATGTCGAAGCAAGAAGATCAGGTGTGATGGAATTCGACCAAGTTGTTCGCAATGCACCAGCGTCGGATTCGAATGCAAGACCAGCGACAAGCTGAGCCGTCGCGCCTTTCCCAGAGGATACACAGAGTCGCTAGAAGAAAGAGTCCGGAGTTTAGAAGCCGAGGTCAGAGAGTTGAAGGAGTTGCTCGACGAGAAGGACGAGAAGATTGACATGCTGTCGAAACTGCACTCTTCCTCCGCACAATCGGCCTTTCAGAACTCCCCGCGGCGGCCATCAGCCTCACCAGCAGCTCCCTCACCAAACACAAATAGCGACGACGTTTTTCAAGTTCAACAAACACTCCAACTCGACGGAAACGGCACAAACGCCCACTTCGCCGGCACATCAAGTGGAAAGGCCTTCTACGGTGCGCCGATCTCCAACCGTGATTGAGTCCATCACTGACCTCAGACAGATGCTTTCTCAAGACGAGTACAGGAACTTGGCCGCGCACCACCAGCTACCAACGTTCAGAAATTATTACCCGGAAGCACCCACATCGCCCACCGCGACCCCCTCTCGGATCCCATTGTCTGGCGAGCACCTGCTAGACTCGAATCTGATCAATTGATCGGCATCTTCTTCCAGGAGTGGGCACCGCTCTTCCCCATCTTACATCGCCCCACCTTCCTAGAGCTTTACCAATCTTACATGTCTGCTCCTGAGAATGTCGTAGATAACTGTAGCCATGCTCAACTTAACCTTGTCTTCGGAATCGCTGCCTTGTCCAGTGGCGTAAGTGCTTTGGCCGATGGTATATGAATATGACTGACGTTACATAGTCACGCGACACATCAGAACTTCAATCGTTCGAGACACAATGGCAAGCAGCTATCGACACGATACTTTCTGATCATAGCATGCCGACTCTGCAATGCTTGGTTTTGGCACAGCTATATTGCATACAACGTGGCGATTATGACAGGCTCCTAACATACAAGGCACTCGCCGTCACTCTATCTTCTAGATTGGGCCTGCATCAATCACAAAAGCGTTTCGCTCTTGGTGCTTCCACTAGCGAAATGAGAAAGAAGGTCTTCTGGTCCCTCTACACAATCGACTGGTACGTTATCCAGAACGCTGATCTTACCAAGAACAAACACTAACACATACCAGCTTCTCTGCTGTCACTTTGGGTCTACCTAAACAGCTCAAGGACGAGGATGTCCACTGTGAGGAGCCTCGTGACGCTGATGAAGAGTACGTTGACGAGACTGGCTTCAAGGCGCCTTGCCCTGGTGAGTATACCAGAGTGTCTAGTGCACTCGCACTTTTCCGTGCTGCTCGACTTCTCTCTCGTGTCCTGGAAGAGATTTATCCTGCTCGTTCTTCATACAATCTCTCTCTACAACAGCTCTCGGCGTTGTCGGAAGAACTCGACGCGTGGCACAACGCCCTTGCGCCACACTTGCGCCTTCCATTTGCGAACGACAAACCAACCACCGGAACTGTCAGCAGCCGCTCTCCTTTGCTGGTATGTCACTCGGGCCTCACTTCGAATACATTGGCTAATTTTACAGTCGTTGACTTACCACTTTATCCGTGCTCTCATCCATCGCCCAGCCGTATGTGCCTCCCTTGGCCCACGAGCCTCTTCGTCATTACTCGCAGTGGCTGGTTCTTCTAAGCACACTATCCAAATCATCGAACTGCTGAGCGAGAGAGGTTTGTGTTTCTCATTCTGTATCAACAAGGATGAACTCCTCGTCTTGTCTGGGTTGGGGCTCATCTACCAAAGCCTCGAACTTGGAGAAAACAGCAAGCTCGTTAAGGATAACCAGAAGATGACTTCCACCGTTGTTCAAATTCTCACCAAGACCAAGGCACCATCTGCATCGGAGTTCCAAAAGCTCACACCTTCGGTTCCAGCCGTTCCAGCACAGCTCACAGCCAAACCGCAGCATCCATCCTTGTCACGCCACAATTCTGATGGTGCTGTTCGTTCCGTGAGCTTGTCAAATCCTGGAAGCACTTCACCGATAGAAAAGAGTCGCTTCAAGGCAGCAGCTCAAAGACTGATGGCCAAGAATTCTTCCGATCACAACGATCAAAGAAGAGCAACATTCCCGAACATCTCACTGCACCACAATGCAATGCAAACACAGAGCCAACCAAACATACCCCAGGTCGCAACCTCTGAACCAGCATACAGCCCCGCCAATCCTAGCCCCGCACCACTACCCGCATCCGCCCGACCATCAGCGCCACCAAACCTAAGACCAGTTCGATCCTTCCATGATCAGCAACAGCTCAATCTGGACTATCTCTCCTTCAGCAACGTTCCCACCCGTACACACTCACCTGATGCTCGGTCATCCATCAAACAAGAACCTTCAGATTGGGAACGCCTGCTCGGATCACTAGATAATGGCCAAACCAATATTTTTGACAACATCTATGGCGGCCCACCTGTTGACTTTCTAGAAGCGCACCATCATCAAAACGTAAAGCACATGGTGCCCATGGCTTCGAGCTTGCCCAATCCGGTTCCCCAATGGAATCAATCCCCTGACGTCTGGACCGTCACAAACTCCGATATCAACGCCATGGGCTGCAGCATGGCTGGCAGTGTCGCACACCCCGAAAGTGTCTTCAGCATCAGTACTGATGACGACGGCAATGCTGGTGGTGACGAGATCTTTGGCAACGACTGGGGCAGTGCCAGCAGCACCAATGGCAGTGAAGCATATGCTGGCATCGTGATGCCACAACTGACTCCTGATGAGCACAGCATGTTGAACAGTATGTGGGGAGAGGCTACTGCCGTTCTCCAAGCCTCATAAGGAAGAATGATATAATGATTTGTCTTTTGGGACTGTTGGTTTTCTTTTCTTGTTAATACCCTCTCGCTATCTTTGTTCATATACGTTTTTCTTCTTCTTGTTGTCTATGGATATTCTTGTTCAAATTGGTACCTCACATACTCTAGCTATGTAGTATAGTTGGCGCACTCAGGTGCTTTTGTTGTATGTCATCTACCTTTTTTTGTAATTACCTTCTTTCCAACCTCCTGATTAATTTCGTATTCGTGGTTGGCTTTCTCTGTGATCATGACATTCGACGAGGCCAGAGTACCAGAGCCGCTTTCCCTCCCTCCTCAACCACACTTTTTTCCTCCTCCTCCAACATACAAGACCTCAAGCCACGACCTCACAATCCACTCCAAAGCAGTCGAGAATCCCTCGAAATCACTCGCGAGTTCACGGCTCTCCACCGACCCTTTCTCGGACCACCGGAACACAAGACCCGAGGACATGGCATGCACATATAACATTACCCAGACGATCGACATGCTGTCTGTCTGTGTGGCCCTGACATGTATACAAGTACTGTACATACACAACCTTTTCTGGCCTTTGATTGCAAACTCTATGTCTTTCCCGGTTTGTTTTCTTGGTAGATCAGCGGAGATGGGGAAATGAGGCAAGAAGATCGATAGGGGGGAAAAGTATGGTGGGACAACGCTTTATGAGTCTTGGTGAGTGAGGAAGCTTTTTTTTTCCCGTTGTTTCTCTAGGAGCTTGTGTTTCTGTTATTGAAGATGGAGGGTTAAGTGTTTCGTGTGAGGGGGGAAAGTGGTGTTGTGGGAGACCTTGAAGGAGGGGTTTGTATGGGATGTGGTGCTTTTCGTGTTTGTTTTGGCAGTAGACGGGGTGGATTATGGAATTGATCAGGGGGAGATTTGGTTGAGGCGATGGGTGAGATGAAATGGCACAGTATGAGTTTAAAGATATAAGATGTAATGGTATATATGACAACTGCACAGTCTGAATGAACAACGTATCCACACGCCCTAATCTCGAGGTCCCCGTGGTTTTGCTAATCACTAGCACGAGCTGCTTTGGACTTCTTGCTCTTCTTCACACTCTTGCCCTTCCTCTTGATCAACGACGTCAACTCCTCTGCAAAAACAACGTTGGCAATGCTCAATGTCTCCGCTGCATCGTCACGCGACTTTTGGTCGAAACCATCAGTTCTGCGCTGTAGCCCGGATATATCCAATACTTGGAGTGTTTTGTCGGCACCCATGGTATCGAACCAGAACGCAGCATCTCGATACATTTGTTGTGCTATGCCTTTGCCTTCATGTTCACCAGCCTTTTGAGGGGTCAGGTTGTTCCAGGTTCGTCCGTATTGGCGGTAATTGTCGAAGCCTTCGATGCGCAACAGTTCCAGGTTGTTGCAGCTCCGAAGGAGAGTCAACGCCGAAACGTTCATCGCCTTTCGCATTCCACGGCCCCAGGTCTCGTATGAGTGGAGGGTTATGCTGCGGAAGAGGGATGCAGTTTGGCTGCTCATCGGTCCTAAGAAGCTGTGCAAGGCTGCCGTGTTGACAAAGTGCAGAGGTTGTGAGTAGAGAATAGCTGCAGCTTCGGCGTAGATCTGCTTGCTCGCAGCAAGCAGAGAGGGAATCAGAGTGCATGGAGCCTGCCAGTCTGAGTGCTCACTGGACCGGTTTGAGTACACAAGATTGCCCAAACCAGCGTAACGATCGTGTTTGTTGTAGCTGTGGTGTTGGGTACGCTTGGGTACGCGACGATGCGCACGCCAGCCTTCACCCAGTACTATGCCATCAGGATCCTCCAGAGCCAGCGAGTATATCTTGTTGCGTAGTTCGCTAGGTAGGGACAAGAAAGGGAAAGGTTTCACGGGCTTTTCCTTGCGTGGGCGTTTGGCCTTGGTTTGCTTTGGGTGAGAGCCCCATTCAACGGACGAATCAGAGTTGTAGCCCGAGTCTGCGTCGCTCTCGATATCGGACTCTGTGGATTCCACGTAGGAGACTCGAGCGCGCTTTCGAAGTCGCCTGGAGGGCGAGGTTACTTCAGACTCGGTAGTCGATTCTTCGATGTTGTCGTGGTCGACTTCGAGGCTGTCACGCTTCCTCTTTTGGCCAAGCAGCGACCATGCCAGTGTGAGAGCTGTTGTTGAACATTGCGAGTACATGTAAGTACCGATAACTTGTAGCCTCTGTGATGGGCTTAGACCTGCAGGCATTGAAGCTTCGCAGAAAGGCATGATGTGAGGATGAGATGGTTGGATCGTGGAGAGGTATTGGGAGACAGTATGGTGATGGATTGACTTACATAGCGACTTACTTGGACTATAATATATGTTCCCACGCCTTCTACTCCGCGACTCAAGTGGTGACGGTGCAGCCTGAGATACGCGGCATGAGACGCTGTCTTTGGTGAATCGATGGAAGTTCTGCCTGGTGCTTTCTGAATTGGGGAAAGTGGCTTGGAACTCAAGGCAGCATCAGGCAGAAGGCGCGTTGGTTCGCCATTTCTTCGACCACAAAGAAGATGCTCATAACCTTGCAAGAATGCGGCCCACTCTCAGTGACTCGTCTTTGCCATCATAATACAGACTTTTGGATGGATGTGTGAGCTCTGGACGAAAAGTGCAAAGGGAAGATTGGTAAGAAAGCCCACAGCATGACGCGCCCGCGATGATAACAACACCCCCTGGTATGGAAGGACATCTGTCCCGACCTGTTGTTTCCTTCGAGCCATTGAGTTTCACACAATTGGCTAGAGATATATTTCGGCGTACCAGGAATAATTTGGTTTCTAAAGCTGAGTTGGTTCGTGAGGCTCCTGAGGTTGGTTCACTCGCTCACTCACTCAATATGGAGGAAGCCGCGGTCCAATGTTGGCTGGTCAACGCGAATTTTCGTGACGAAGCAACATCAGCCGAGCGACCTATACTGCAAACCCCCTACCTTGCTCCCGCTCGCCATGGCCATGAGATGATCTTAGAAACGTCACCGTCTGGTGTGAATCCAAACTAGCCACAGCACTAATATACATCTCCACGAGCAACACTGTCAAGGCTGTCGACAGTATACACTACGACGCATCCCCCTCCACTTCACAGCTGCTACCTTTCCCACCTGCTGTCAACCCACCGTTATCCGCCGATATGGGGAAGCGAGCAAAGTTACCCCGATCGAAGCTCAATGCGAAGTCCAACACAGCAGCGGCGGCACGAAGGACCCCTTTTCCAGACCCGCCCAAAGGAACGGTGTTCAACCCAGATGTCAACGCCGAGTTCAAAGACAAACATCTATCCGTCTATGGCCATCGCTTGATGTCGAATCGGGACCTCCGCGTGGTAGGAGTCGCACAGCTGATGATGGACTGGGCCTCAGATGACACTCAACCGGATGGTGTACGTGAAGGTTTCCCTCTGAACAGTGTAGTGGGGATTAACCTAGCAATCGACGATTTTGAAGCCCTGTCAAGACGTTACACAGAAGACTCGGAAGATGCTTTTACCATCTTCGCACATGAATGGAAATGGCGTCCTCCGGTCCTTGGATCATTCAAACCCATGGAGGTCGGACGATGGGAGCTGGAGGTCTATGACATTCTCTACAACTACTGCCTGCGACCTTTGGAATACAACTCCCTCACCATGAACCAATTCATAGCGTGGCTCTGCTCGAATGGCAGCGTGCCCAAAAGCTTCCGCACCAGAGTCGAAAGAGAGTGTCTCAGTCGTGGTGGAATCAAGTACTCTGAGTTCTTGGAGATTGTAACAGCGTACGTCGACGCACAGCCAGAGGAAATTGCGCGCAAGCAGAGACTTCGAGATTTCTTTGCCACCAACGAACCCCCGAGACTCAAAGCTATCGGCCTGCAAGAATTTGATCAATATAAACGAGATGTCATCAAGATCGCTCAAACGAATCGGGACATCCTCCTACTGTGGGATGAGCAGTTCGTGTTCTGGCTTAGTAGAGGTTTCTATGGCTTCCCTAAACTTGCTGGTCTGATCGGCCGTCGGGCCTTCGAATTGGCCATCCGGCTCGATGAGACTAGGCCTCCTTCGTGTAAAGCCGTCAACCTTCTATTCGGAGACCTGTTAGTTGTGATGGAGGATTACATCAACAGAGAACACGATCGCCAAACCAAGGCGAATGCAGAACCAACAATCGAGCAGTCGGAAGACGAAGCTGAGCTTGAGGACATGCTGAGTGAGATCTTGCACAATGAAAGAGAGATTCACTATCAAAGGGCTGAGATCCACAAGAAACAGGCTGAGAATAGAGGAACAAATGAGGATAACAGACGTCTCTATCTGCTTGATCAGAAGGAGGCCAAGTGTATCAAAATGTTGGAACAGCTTCGACAGGCACAAGAAAGAAGGAAGTTGAAGTTTGAGCAAGCTATGCCGAGGGACATCGTCTCTGAGGTGTTTGGCACCGAGGAGCCTACCGCACAGATGATCGCCGCCCAGGACATTGCACCACAAAGGGCTGCACTGCGAGAGATTGCCGCACCTCAGCAACACTACACACACCTGCCCGACTTCAGGCTGTCACATTCTTATACCACGGACGGCAAACCAGACGAAGCCAATCACGATCCTGATTACGAGCGGCAGCAAAGATGTCGCATGGCAGAGATCAGGCGACAGAGGTTGACTCGAAGGACGAGGTGATAAAGAATTTGCATGATGATATACGACCAACCAGTATCCCCTCGACTCGCCTTTCATAACAACTCTCCACTATCATGTTCTAATCTCCCTATTCTCTTCTTGCGTTACGGTTCCGTATATTGAGCCAGGGTTGCTCGATCCAGACTCAGGATGTCAATCTGTGCAGGATCATCCTGAGACGTTTCCGCCACCTCTCTGTCTCAACTCCGCTTGCTATCGATGTTATCGGTCACCGGTTCTGCCCATGTCCAATCAAGCATCTGCTCGGGTTCGCTGAACCATGAAGGCCACAGGCTCAAGATCCTACTGGGAGGACGAACGGCGGTCCCTCGTTTCGAGATTGCAGCCCGTGTTATAGCCCTATCGGAGTAGAACTCGCTGTTGTCGTTGTGGAACGGCCTTGGGGGCCTGGACATGATTAAATCCATGAACCAAATGTGTCCACTTGACAGCCACGAGCTAGTTAGCCATGCGGGTGAGAACGAGTATCTGCAGGACCCAAGCGTGGTCCACATGCATAGGATGACATGGATGGATTCTTTGCAACTACCCTCCCAGATGAAGAGAACATACTCAGTCAAGCACGTATGGCAGCGTCTTAACCTTGAGTTGACTCTAGATGGAAGCTGTGGGCTGTCCAGCAAGTCTGCAACGTGCCTTCCCGTATCATGCTGGTGACAGCAGACTGAGAAGTGGGCTTGTGCAGTTTGGCCAATATCCCCGACCCAGTCGCGCGACCTCGATTTGAGGACTTCCATATAGTCGCCCGGGAAGCAAAGGCGTTGCTCCGTGCCCACATTCAACACTGGGCCTGTGTCCTCGTCCAAGATCTCAGGTGTGACTTTCAGTTGTCTATACCAGACCAAAGGTGGCTGCTCAGGGTCGACAAATGGCTGGCTTGGCCAGTCGCTAACGGCCTCCCACTCTTGGTCCCTTTGAATGATCGTAAGAGGACTTCCATGAGGCACTCGCAGTGTGCTGCTTGACAACCTGCTGCGCATATTTGAATGGGAACTCGTAGTTCCATGTCGGCAGACGGTAGAATAAACCTTGTCTTCGACTTTCATCACAAGGAGGATACGCACGGCCACCTTCAGTGTAGGCGATTCGCCGATGCAATATCATGCAGATGTCACACAACCACCGATCTGGTAAATCGAGATGCAACAACTCAAGAGTCCACAACAACTCGTAGTTGTTGATATCACTCCGGAGGTGAAGCATTTCTCGTTCGCCCTGTTCCGGTCCGAGGTTGCGTGCTGCAAAAACTTCGGGTCGGCTGAATATTGGCTGCCTTGGGTCCATTCGTGGCTGCCATAATTTTCGCAAATCCTGAGATTGATAGAGGGATCTTTTGCACAAAGCCAGACATACAATGCTCTCCGTAGGAAGATATCGACAAATGTCAAGCACCAACTCGAGAGGCAACTTGGTGAGATGGTCAGCATTCATCTTGATAGAATTTGGATGATACCAAGGAGTTTGGGCAGCTGCGTCTGTCCAGCGTGGGTAGATGACCTGTCATACACCCAAGTTATGACTGATCGGTCTTGAGACGTATCAGCACTCGTGAGGGAGTTCGCGGCCGCGACCTGAAAACTCTTCATTTCTACCTATACCGTGGCGCCAAGTCTAGGCAGAGATGAGCACATTACAGCATGCTCGCGAATGAAAATATGCTCGCAATGGAAATGTGCTCGCGATGGAGAAAAATTCATTCTGGTTCTGACTGGAATATATTGTGGCCTCTCGACTCAGATCTCTTTCTCTCTTCCAGCTTTCTTACAGCCTGTTCACAGATTACTGCTTCACCAAAGATTCAAACATATCGAAGATGGATTCGGTCACAGATGTTAGAATTGGCGAGTCGCAAGTCTTGGAACCTTGGTTCCAGGTCATAGATCCTATTTCCATCGCGAATGTATCCGAAAACGATCTTCAGAAGTGGTCTACCCTCAAGAGAAACGAAGAATATCTGCCTGTCCATCACGAGGGACCTTTCCCTCTATCGGACACGATCCCTTTTTCCTCAAAACAAGTCCGAGATTCGATCTGTATCCACAAGAGACGTATCGAAAAAGGTCATCACCACGTCCATCGTGTGCCCAAGATCTTGTCAAAGCTCGCCAGATTCAACACCACAAGCTTTGGCAGCATTGCACCTTCGACAGAACAACTTTCCCACAAGTTGAGGGCGTACAGACAGAAGTTAGACAACAAGTCCAGCGCAATGACAAGTGAGAAACTCCAGAACTTGGAAAGAGAGTTGTGCGCCACAGTCCAGCTTGTTCGACAGGCGTTGAAGGGACCAGATACCACCAAAAGCAACGAGAACGAGAAATCATCCAGCAAAACCAGCCTCAGCTCTCGAGCAAGCGATTTTTCGCAAAAAGTCGCAAAGAAATTCACTAAAAGTATTTGCGCTTCTGTGTCCTGCATCACATCAGACGAAAACGCCACCATTGGTCCCAAAGCCATCTTCCGAGCTAGCTGGCCATCATCCACCACATCTAAACTAGCCGCCAAAATCCGCAACATCGTCGACAAAGCACCCGAGCAAACATCCATGAACTCTACCGAGTTCGTCACACTCAACCGCGAAAACACACCGACCACTCCCATCACCTTCAACCCGACAATCTGGGAACCCTCGCCAAACAAAAGCACCGCTTCCATCAAGACTCTACGAAGCCGATGCTCCAAAAGAGCATCAAAAACATCACCATCACGCTCACGCTCACCAAAATCAGGAGCACATTCCAGCATCACATTCACACAAGAACAACCTTTTGAGCGTCGCGAATATGTACCTGGTCAAGATACCTCGCCCTCCAACAGCATCAGCCCTGACGGCCCTTCAGACTGCCAAAAGACTGAACGGGGCTATGCAGAATTCCACAGCGAGCACTCTGGTTGGGATGTTCGGAGAATCTCTGACGAGTCGTCGAAAACTGAGTATCAGAGGCCTTTGGGGTGGGATCTCAGAGGGCCTTCTGTGCTTTCTGTTGCTGATTCGGCATCTGTGTATAGTAGACCTGTGTTCTGAGCACGGGGGGTTGAGAGGTATGGTGGGAAATTTACAGAACCAAGGCAAAAATCGGCGAGGAGATATAGATCGCGATAACGTGGTATCTAGAACAAGGAATTTGCAGTGGCCACTCGGCGCACTGGGAGGAGTCAGGATAGGATACAGCACAGGTGCTTTGGAAATCAAAGAGCTAAAACAATTGTTACATGCGCGCTGCCTTTTGTCTATTGTGATGTTCTTGCCCTTCTTTTTGTATGCTTTGGTGGGTTTGTACTGTATGTGTTTCGTGCCTTTCGATCGAGTCGGGAGATGTCCCACAGTGTCTTTCGCGAGTATTGTTGATTACGATTGTTTCCGAGGTATATGATAATATCTGGTTGTCTGGCTGGAGAGAGACCTGCTCTTTCTCTATCTTCTGTTCTGAAATGGTTGTCTCCTTATAACTTCGCCATGCCGTCTTTGTGCATAGGGTGATCAGGCGCAATATCGCTGTTCCCCGAAAGGTTGAAATAAGACCCCTTCATGTAATCGACGATGTGATCCCAGCTCCTGCATTCGTGAGGGATGCCCTATAACGACAATTAGCGAGTGTTTGTAAAGACAAAAGTATTGTGTAGCTCACCCAACCATCCACAGCGAACCTGCTCCCATCCTCGTCTTTTCTTGGCCATTCCAGTGCCATATCACCTGCGCATTGCAGCGTTTGTCGCAAGTAGTCGAAGCAGTGCGATACGTGTTCGCCGGAAGGTCCCAGCAGGCCCTCGACCATTGGCCTCAAACTTGTGCTGTTGCTCGTGACACCGTCGACCAACAACCAGTAGTACTTCCGCAGCTGGCCTAGACAGTGTAGTTGATGGAACAGGGATACAGAATAGATGTCGCCGTAAAAGGTCTTTTCGCCTGGTGGCAGAGAGTATTGTTCCGAGTCGGGCACGTAGACAAAACCGCGGCCTTCGGGGAGGAGTGCGTTCCAGGCGGCATCAGATTCGGGAGACGGGCGGGAAGCGTAGAGGGAGTTGCGTTCGAAGGTTTGGACGTTCATGGGCACTGTGGGGTTTGTCAGCGACGATTGAATCAGAAGGAGATCTTCCTCCAACTGTAGGTGATTTGGTGGATGGGCATGCTGACTCGGCGGTATAGGTGACTTGAGGATGCGTGGGAACATGAGACTCTCTTCATGCGACTCCCAGCTCTTGAATGCTATGAGGGCGAGGAAGGCCAGGAAGAAGGCAGCAAAGATGGCCAGTACACGCTTCAGGTTCGCATTCGCTTGCTTGAGCTTCTCCAGCTCGGCCTTGGTGGTCTGTGTGGGTTCATCGAGCAGTTTGTCCTCGTCCTCGGATACAGGGTTGTATGTTGACGAGGCTTCGTTGCGTCGGCTGAAGATATTGAGGAAAGCCATATTGAGGGGGGTGAAAAGAGCGACGGCAGCAGGCTGTTAGAGAAAAAAAACGACTTGTTTCGCAACACATGGGTGTGCGATTCTTTAAAAGTCGCCATGACTTCTACCGCGGCTTGCTTCTCAATCCATCAAGGTCATGGCTGTTTCAGGACGTCGAAGCCATCACCAAGTGGGGTCTCCAGGAGGATCGTCTCATGTAGCTTGCCATCTTTGGCGTCGAGACGATACTACGCTTCGGGAAACCGGATTACGATAGGAAGAAGTCGCGTTGAAGCGATCATGCCAGACATTAACGAGAGCAGCCGGGCTCAGGGAAGTTGCTCCAGCATGGTCTGCTATGTAAAGAATATCAGGACTCGAGAATGGTTTCAGCATGCTGCGCGAAGTTGGATTTGAGTTTAGGGCTCAGACATAGCATTTGGCCATGTCACGATACCCTCGTCCGCGAAACCAAGAAGCAGTCGAGGAGGTCAACCAGTCCTTCAGTCTTGACATGCAAACATAATACAAATGCCTGCTGGAGAGGAGTGACCATCGACGAGAAAGAACAACTCGTGATATTGTGATCGGGTGCCAAGGCTCGTGGCTCATGGCTGACAAAGGCGTCAGTCGGAGATCGGTCCGTATCACCTCTCGAAAGGCTTCGTCGGCCACGAACACCCATCCTTTTTCCAATCACCAGCCGCCATGATACACAATGTTGACGAACCTAGAGCACGAAAATTCTGTATCGTGGTCGGTTGTCTGCAAGATTGCCCCATCTCATCACTTCATATGCCTGATGAAGCTGACGAAGTCCAGCGGAACAGTGCCGCTGAATGTTGTAACAAGTCGATCTCTTTGCTTTGTTGCTTACAGAAGACCTGATAAGGCTCGTTTTGGCTTACTATATCTCCACTGATGTTGATTCATCAGACGGAAGTGGTATATTCTGGCGTGCTTTTTCGTCATGGCACCTGGGTATATAACATGTAGACTTCTCAGGTTGGTTGGTCTCTTCAATTCGTTCATCATCAAAACATCCTCCACCACACAGACCCCCCAACATAGATATTCACAATGGCGTTCGAGAAAGTAGCAATCGCAGGTGCCACTGGCAACCTCGGTCCCTTCATCGTCAACGAGCTAGTCAATCAAGGCTTCGAAGTCACCGTCCTCTCGAGCTCTGGCAATACCTCCGGGCTACCCTCAGGAATCAAAGTCGTCAAAGTCGACTTTGCCTCTCAGGACTCTCTGGTCTCCAGTCTGCGCGGTCAAGAAGCTTTCATCTCGGCAATCTCCAATCACGAAGATCAACCCGCCCTCATCGATGCTGCCATCGCTGCTGGTGTCCAACGATTCATCCCTTCCGAGTTCGGCAGCAACATCATCGGCAACGACAAAGTTCGCGCTCTGCCTGTTTTCGCTGGAAAGGTCAAGACGCAAGATTACCTACGTGCTAAGCAGGATCAAATCAGCTATACGATTTTAACCAACGGATTGTTCCTAGACTGGGGTCTCCAACTCGGTTGGCTCGTCAACCTCAAGGACAAAACCCAGATCAACGACGATGGCAACAGTGTCCACTCTTTTACTCTGCTCAGTGATGTCGGAAAAGCCGTCGCTGGTATCCTCAAGCATCCAGCAGAAACCAAGAACCGTGGCGTTCACATTCAAACTGCTGCCCTTAGCCAGAACCAAGTCTTGAAGATTGCGCAAAAGGTCAATCCTGAGTTCAAGGCTGAGACTGAAGCCGTGGATCTGGGAGAGGTGGAGAAGAATGCTTATGCAGAGTTGAGCAAGGAAAATGGAGACATCGGTGCTGCCATGTTGAACTTTATCAAAGTCTCGATTTTCAGAGAGGGATATGGCAATTTGTGGGACGAGGAGAATGACAACGACATACTCGGTATCAAGGGCTTGTCTTCCTCTGAGCTCGAAGACCTGGTTGCCAAATCCTTCTAAGAGAAAATTGGTGCTTCAATCACTGGTGAAGGCAAAACAAAAGTTTGATGAGAGAGTCGAACCGAGCACCATCCAACACAACAAGATTTACCAAACAAACTACGCTGGACTGCTTGCACATAGCGTAGGTCTATACGAACACCAGAAGAGTAAAGATGGCGAAGGGGCAAAAACAAGGGGGTCCGGTAGAAAAGAATTAAACCCGGCAAAAAGAAAGGAGCTGTTCGTCTAGACTGACGATTAATTCCAGCCAACACCAATGGTTATAGCGCACTAGCTGGGCACCTAGTTTCAGTCAAGTTCAGGGGGGAATCATTCCGCTACACCAAGTAACACGGAACTCATCCTGCTCTCCCCATCTGATAGGCTGGCGAAGATTCACAAATATATACCCTCACCACTGAAGCGACCTCAAAGAGATTGGACTAGATCGAATAGAAATAACGTAGCACTTGCGGGTCATAATGATCAATGATCAATGGCTTACGCCTCCTTCGTACACTATTCTTAGCCAACCTCGAAAGAGATGCATGTGAACACCAACGCACGTGATGTGACCACCAAGGTGCACATCTAAGACAAAACATCAGCAGACAACGACACACACAACAAGCCGCATGAGACGCCCATCACAAAAAAGCTCACTCGCCCCCTCCATATGACTCCCTCCAGGCAACAGTTCCCTTTCAACATTCCTATAATGATCTCCTCTCTTTCTCTCACACTTCCTTCCTCTGCCCCAACACACGCGATCCAAAAACCTTCACTCGCAATGCCATCCTACTTCCTCCCCTATCCAAGATCCAAACCCAAACATGTCAAGCACAAGCCTCCTCCCCTGCAAACCGGACACCAACACAAGGCAACAGCGAACCCGTACCCGCACCCCCAACCCAACCCTCCTAACACCCCTCCATCGCCTCTGAACCTGTCCTCCCCTACCCACTCTCCCCCCACCTCCCCAACGTCCTCTTCCTGGTCCTCAGGCTCCTCGACCATAAAACCCTCCCGTCACGGCAAACCCATCCGCTGGAACCAAGACTACCGCCCCAGCATCTGCAAATTGCAGATTGTCTGTGGAGACCCGCAGGACCCGAGTTTGGTGGTGGTGTTTGGATTGCGGTTTCGCGAGGGCAGGCGCCCAAAGGTTAGGTTTAGTGTCAAGAGGGGGCATGGTAGGGCTAGGGAGTTGGGTGATGCTTTGAGATTGGGAGATGAGGGTGAGAGTGAGGGTGAGAGGAAGGAAGGGGATGGAGGTGAAGAGAGAGGAAGAAAGAGAAAATGAGACGGTGGGAATTGAACAGGGGGTAAGCAGAAAAAGACCATCACGGATCAAGTTTGTGGAGGTTTTAATAATGGATGTTGTAGGGAAAGAAAAAAAAAGGCAGAAAAAATCAGACTTCAAACATGGGTCCGGTGGCTGCACCGCCACCCAAGCCTCCAGCCCGCAAGTCTACGAGATCGACACGCCAGCCTCTCCAATCTTCCAACCCACGCTTGACTTCCCTGATACGTTCGATTCTCTTCTTTCCCTCTTCCTCCTGGGCAACGCGGAATGAATCTTCGTCAAAGTCTTCTTCGCTCAGCAGACCCAGCGATTGCTTTCTTTGGCCGCCGGTAAAGGCACTGATGCCGCTCTGCAGTACGTCCTGGAAACTGCTGCCAGTACGGGGGTGTGGACGTTGCGCGGATGAAGGGGCAGCGTAGGGGTTACTGAGATCCACGTCTTCGTAGCCTGGCGAGGCGTCGTTGATGTCTGGTTGCAAGGCAGCCCTTTGATCGCGCCATACGCCACGACGGAGATCGGTGTTTTCGGCTTCGAGGTCGCGGACGCGTTGGTGCAGTTGTTCGCGCTCGAGGTCGTTGGCATCGTCTGTGATGGAGTCTGTGTCGTTTGCGGCGGGCGTTTGAGATGTTTTCAGCGATGCGAGCTTGGAAGTCAGGTCTTTGATTTGGGAGTCGTGGGTGTTGGTTTGGTCTTTGTGGAGTTTTGTCAGGGTCTCAATCTTTTGCTCGAGAGAACTGGCGCGGCTGGTGGCTGTTTCGGCAGATGATTGTGCGGTACGTAGGTCGGATTCTAGAGTAGTAATCTTTGCTTGCAATGCGGCCGGGTCTTCAGCGTCGTTCTTTTCCGTCTCTTTTGGCTTGTTGATTGTCTCCTTCAACGTCTCAATCTCTTTCTGCGCTGTTTCGGCGGCTTGCTCAGCTGTGGTTGCACGCTGCTCCAGTTCCTTGATGGTGGCTTCGTGAGCCGAGACGGACGATTGCGACATGTTGTACTGGTTTCGAAGGTTGGACAACTCCAGCTCCAGAGACTCGATAGTTGATGTCTTGGACGCCAGTTGTGCTTGGATCTCGCGCGAAGGACTTGCATTGGACTTGCGTCGCTTGTCGGCTACTTGTTGTTGAGCCTGAGAAAGCTGTCGTTGAACCGATGTCAATTCGGACGTCTGAACACGTTAGTCTTGGTGTAGATGGTCGCTTCTTCGAGGCTTCATACCAGCTTCTCAATCTCGTCGTGTCGCTTGTCAGCCAGAGCAGCCTTGGACTTGAGCTCAGCAACGTCTCCGCTGCTCTCTCTCAGCTGGTCCAGCTCGTCTTGGACCTTCTGCAGTTTTGACTGGGCATCCTGGAGTGTCTTGTTCTCCTTCTCCAAGTCTTCGATCCGAGATGCTTGCTTGCGGTAAATGTCCTGAACTTCGTCTTCTGCGCTGATGGATGGGAGAGCGGGCGATTTGGACAGGCTAGGGGATGTGAGGCCAGAGTTTTGTCTGAACGAGGCTGATCGCTGTCGTGACTGCTCAGACTGGGATGGCTTGCGCTCGTGTGCTGGTCGTTGCGCAGGAGCCTCGTCTGCTGCCGCTTCTTCTTGCGTCTCTTCCGTCTTCTCCTCTGCCTTTTCCTCTGTCGTATCGTCTGCCGTGTCTGCGACTAGTGGCGTATCGTCGGTGGCCTTCTCTTCGGTAGATGCGTCGACGTCGGCTTCTGCTGTGTCGCCATCTGCGGGTGCTTCTGTTGTCGCATCGTCCTTCTCTTCTGTGGCATCGGCCTTGTCTGCCTTCTTCTTTCCGCCCTTCTTGCCCTTTTGCTTCTTCTTCAACTCTTCGAACTGTGCACATGTTTAGCTCGTGATGCCTTCGGTTGTGGTCATCGAGGCCACGTACGCGCTTCTTTGCAGCGGCAAGCTTCTCGGCCTTTTCCTTGTCGTCCACGTCGGCCATGATGTGTTAGTTAGCAGAGTCGAGTTCGAAGTGTGAGAATAACAAGTAGCAATGTTAAAGGGGTGTTGCTTCGTGTTGCAACTGCAGCTCGAAATGACGCGCCTCGGCTGCACTTGCCTCGGCCGCTTCTCTTGCAGCTTCTGCTCACCAAATCTCTACCTCTGTCTATCAACACCAATTCACCAATATACACCAAAATGCCCAGAGACAAATCATCATGGCAACCGCTGCAAAAGCGTCAGCGAGCCACCAAGCAGAACAAAGGCCCAATTCCTCTGCCAACCGAAAAGGGCTACCAACAAGACAATGCTATTCCCACCACCGTTCAGCAGTCTCTGCTAAATGTCTTCCGCGATGCCTGCAACAAGGGTTCGCCTGCCGAAATCGAAGACATCTTGCAGGAAGTAAAAGGTCATCTCTTCAACCGCGACTTTGCTACTGCTTTTGGTAAGGACGAGTACCTCGAGGCATATGCTGCAAGGTGGAGTCCTAGCAGAGCGTTGGGTTATGCTCAGATCTTTTCTGATCTCTCTCCTGAGATTTCTCAGCTGCTCGAACAGAAGTCACTCGACTCTGGAGCGACAAGCAAGGATACCTCAGAGCTATCAGAGCAACTCGAAAGTAAACTGGCTCTTGAAGAAAATGGGGACTCTTCGAAACCTCTGAACATTCTTTGCCTCGGTGGTGGAGCAGGTGCCGAGGTTGTTGGCCTTGCTGGCTGGCTCAGACACCTGAGAGACGATGCACCTTCATCTGATGACAAGCCTCAACCTGACATCTCCAAACTCGACATCTTTGGTGTTGACGTTGCCAACTGGGACAAGGTCATGCAGGATCTTCACCAAGGCGTCATTACTCCTCCGTTTTTGTCCAAGTATGCTTCCGCAGCTGCAAAAGCTGCCAACAAGGCCGTCCTACCTTCTGAAGTCTTCAACGTACGCTTCAAGCAGCAGGATCTCTTGAATACCGACGCTGCTGGAGTCAACGACATGCTTGCTAACAGCGATATCGTTACCATCATGTTCACATTGAATGAGTTGTACAGCACTTCGGTAGCAAAGACTCAGAGACTCTTGTACGCCTTGACAGCTTCCATGCGTCCTGGATCACTGCTGCTCGTCGTCGACAGCCCTGGAAGCTACTCTACCGTCACACTCAATGGTGCCTCGCAAAAGTACCCTATGCAGTGGTTACTCGATCACACATTGGTATCGCCAAAGAAGGATGCAGAGAAGGGCACACCCGCACAATGGAAAAAGTTGTTGTCTGACGAGTCTAGATGGTTCAGGTTGCCCGATGAGGACCTGAGATACCCTATCGACCTGGAAAACATGCGCTACCAGATCCATCTGTACCAAAGACATGATGGAAAGCAGCAACCAGAGCAAGAACAGCAGGAGTAGCGAAGCCAAAATCGCATTTCTCACTGCGACATTGCTATTGAGATTACTCGGGATCTGCTTTTCTTCAGGGGATCCCGCCCTATTCAGAACAAACTCACGATCTCACTTCGTATAAGAATTCGGGATCTGTCTGTCGAAATGCACGATCTTGCTACGATCTAGGCTGAGTGGGGATAGGCGTCTGATGCTCTTGATTATCATCGCCCACTACCCATGGAGAAAAGCGCTTGCGACGACGGCAAACATGGCTATCTTTGCGTTGAGACAATTTGACATGCATAAGGCAAGCCCAGAGGCGTCGGCGTCCTCGAATCTCCATTCTGCGTTCAACCTTTATATACGACTCAAGTTGGAACCCTTTCGGCGGCAACCTCTCCACTGTTTGGTCGCCAAGGGGACGCCTTTGGTGTAGTGGTTGGGAAGCTCACTAAAAAAAATCCGGACCTTTGCCACGTTTCTAGTAATACGCGAACCAAACACGACGTATGAAGAGCTCTGGGAAGGATTTTTCTGTGTATCAGTTTTTTGCTCTTGATAGTCATACTATCTGTTCTTTTGACTGTTCATCCAAGGAACACTGTTGCACTGTTTGACATGTGGTAATGTTGGGTTTGCAGGGATTCCGACACGACCTGACATAAAGTTCTCGGCTATTTTTGTTTACAACCGTGTGGTAGGAAGTAGCGCGGGTTCGAGTCCTGGTGGTACTTCTCATTATGCACCTCTTCTGACTCTTCACCAGTCTACTGAAAACGCTCACATCTGTCGCGAAGGTTGTACTGCGACCTGGTGACTCTACACATCGAGGTTGTCACATTAACATCATCTCTACCTCAATTCGCTCGAATCGTACAGACTGCATAGCTCTTCAATATCACAAACTCCCCAGCAAAACATCGAACGACTCGACTGTCTGATCTCACTTAAGCTCATGTCTCTAATAAAGAAGGGAATGCTCTCTTGGCGCAAGGAAGAAGGGAGGCCGGGTTTGAAGGTTAGACGTGTCATACCTTTGGATGGTGTTGGTGTTGATTTTGAGTACTCGCTCATGCCTCTTTTACTGAAGCGTAGGGAGCCTGTATAAGGTAACGATCAAGTAGTTTGAAGAGACAAGGTTACCACGGTTGTTGCCTTCTCATGCTACTCACACCCCTTTTTCGCAATGATACAGAGTAGCATGTAGGGAATAGAGATGCATGAGTATCTCGGACACCAGACTTGTCGTTCAAAAGGAGCTGTAGAGACACAGACTCTCGGTAGATGTTGTTCGACTTTTCAAGCTATTGTGTGTTGTTTTATATTCATGACAGTGAGATGGAAGATTAGAGGCAGAGCAGATACGGACAGGGTGCCCTCGAGCCTCTGCAACTGAAAATGTGTTATTGCGCTAATTACACCAAACACAAAAGTCGACAAAAAGTCGTATAACGAATTGTCGCACAATTCGTTCACAGTGTAATTGATATACGTTAGAATATGACAAATGTGGGGTAGCTCTTTCACATGGGCGCCAGAGGCAACTCGTCACGAGGGCTGCCTCCCCCTCTGTCACCATTTTATATCCATCGCGTCTTCCTCTACCAACTGAACCTTCCTACGCGATTTACCGCACTCTTTTCGCGTCTTCTGATCCTACGACTACTCTTTCCTTTTGCGCTTGTTAGCATGGACCACAATGCCTTCCTGGCAGGTTAATCTGATCAGCCGTAGTGGCAAGCGGCTCGACAATTATCGTCAAGACGTCGATGCGTCCACTGAGCAAGCAATCTTCATAGACGGAGATGCAGCGAATGCTGACACATGGGCCTTTACTCACACCGCCGATGAGACTCAGCCTAGGCGCGAGTGGATCTCTCAATTCAGTAAGTCTACACACACCTGGCTGCGTCATATGGATTTCCTGTCGGATATCATCAGGTTTTGCGATATTGACCAAGTCGACTTTTAGCATTTGTGGGAGGCGCTCTCAAATTCAGCTCGGATGTTGTCGACACTTTCATTGTGACCCCACCACCTGTTCAAGGACTTGTATCTCGCATTCGTGTGCCCTTCTCTGCAGACAGACAACAGTACTGTATCTTACTGCGTCATGGAGATACGGTAGAGTTTGAAGTCACACACGTTCGCGTGGAGATTGTGTTCGATCCAGCCTCGGAAGATGCACGTGTCCAGGTTGAATCCTCAGGACCCGGAGCCCCCAGTCGCAGAATCAAGCACGAGATCAAGGAGGAAGCAGACACCGATGATGATGAGACCGACGACGAGGCTGCCCAGCCAACCATGACCGTTCGCCGTGGCACATCAGCTGAAGAGTCCCAACACTTGTTTTCTACGAGCCGTGAGCATCTTAGTCCGACGCCACGTCCAGTCACGAGAGAGTCACAAGTGGTCAAGGAGACACCCAACCGCCGCCGAATCCGATCCCAACATGAGTCTGCCATTCCAGAGAGTCTGCCTATGGATGGGATGCGTCCGGAGCAGCCGCAGCCCACTCACACTACAGAACCCGACAATGGCCCAATGAGTGTCTTGCCCGATGTCCACACTGGCGAGCTACCAGACACCTCACCATCTGAACCGCTGCGCTTCCACGTGCCGACCCAGCCCACCCCTTCCCCATTCGACCAGAGTTTCAGCGCTGCCGAAGTGGGTATGCTCGTGTCGAATTTGAACGAAGACAATCCTCCTTCGCAAGTACTACCATCAACTGCTTCTCCAAAGAAGACACCCAAACCAGTTATCATTCCAAGTCAGCTCCACGAGGACTCGTCGACCGAAGGACCGACCGAAGAAACAAAGTCGCCAGAACCGCAAGCAGCACCTCCAGCTGTTGAGCCAGCTGTTGAGCCAGCTGTCGCTGTGCTCGAAGGAGTGGCTTCACCAGTAGATATCATCAACGATGAGATTACGAATGACAAGCGCACGACGGATACCTCCGACGACGACAACACTGCCATCATCAAACCAACTCCGATCCCACTCAAAGCCAAGCAAACCCCTTCCGCAACCAGTACAGGAAAAAAGAGAAAGACAGTCTCGGACAGCGGTTCTGTTGCGTTATCAGCGAAACGAGCAAAGATTGTTGAAGCTGATGCCAGCACTGCTGATATCACACCAGTGAGTACTGCCTCCAAGAGGAACTCAGCTAGAGGCAAGGGCTTTGAGACACCGTCAGGATCTGCACCGACCAGAAGTTCCTCACGGAGAAAGAGTTTGGACGAGGAACCACCACCGAGCACCATCTCCAGACGTGTTTCCAATAGGCACAAAAGCATCGACAGTGAGAGCGCCCCTTCTGGATCGCCATCGAAAACTGGCCGTCATTACAATGGCGATCCTCCAGTCATCCTCTACTCCAACACGAAAATCATCGAAAAAACCGCCATTATCAAATCCCTGAAGAGACAGGGTGCCGCCATGACTGAAGAGATCAAGAGCGCGAATTTCCTGTGTGTGGGCCCTGGAGAGCTTCTCAAGACACCAAAACTACTTCACAGCTTGACGCTGGGCAAGACAATCGTCACAGATGACTGGGTCTCGCAGTCGGTCGCGGCCGGCTTCTTGCTGGACACTTCAGAGTTCCTGCCCGAAGAGCTCAAGGCCACCAAACATCCGGATCGCACGAAGATCTTTACTGACCATGTCATCTACGTCACACCGGCGCAGCGATTAGCGTACAAGAAGGGATGGGACGATGTGATGGCCATCATCAGACAGGCTGGCGGCACAAACCCTCTGACCGGGCCTCTGTCGAAACACAAGAACAGTACCATCACGCTATATCTCGGGGCCGACAAGGACGACGATGTCGCGGCAGACCTGCAAGAAAAGGGGGAAACGGTGTACAAGAAGGATGTCCTGGGAGCGAGCATTGTGCATGGCCAACTATTGCTAGACGCGTCGTTGGAGCTTCCTCCCGTAGAGGCGGTTTCGGAACCAGCAGCAAAAGCAGAACCGAAATCGGCCAAGAAGGGTGGACGCAAGAGGAAGGCATAGATGGCAGGGATGAATGCATATGTTATGGTGTACAGGTTTTCTCTTCTGTGGACGCGCATTCAGAACGAAAGCATTGATAGTGTTTAGCGTGGGGGCATAGCTAGAGGCTAGGTTCTGTTGGTCATCAATGGCACTGTATCATACAGTCTACTCGTACTAGGGCTGTAACACTGCAACTCGTCTGTTTACGAACAGATCCTGATGCTGTTTCCTGAACGAGATACACCAAGAAGACACAAACAATGACCATCAAGGTAGAAGTGCAAGATTAATGCAGTCGAAGAAGAAACCCCGCCCATGATGGATGTATTGGTATATCTATAAAAAGTCGCAAGAAGAGAAGTGCATCCGCTACCCACCCCACCCAAATGCTAAAAACCCAATCACCATCCCTCATACTTCCTCACCGGTCTGCAGCGACTCTCAGAACCCGACTTTTCCAGCAAACTTTGCTCTCGCGTCTTCCACAACATCAAACGGCAAGACAAAGACGGGATGCACAGGCTCCACCATATCGCCAGCATCGAAACACCATTCTTTCATCTGTTGGCCATTCGGACGCTGGAAAGACCAATTAAACGCCGCTGTCAAGGCCTCTGCACCTTCCATCTCTGTGTTGTTTGCCGGTTGCTTGTAAGTGTAAATGTACTGTGCAGCGCTCAAGCCAGCCAAAGAGTAATTGGTGTGGTAGCCATCGGGCCTGGTGGATGGTTTATCCCTGAGGCCACCCTTTTTGGCTTGGGAGCAGGAGAGCGTGTAGCGGACCAGTGCTTCTCTGTGCCAGAGTGTGTTTGAGGCGGCGGGGATGGCGAGGGCGGACTCCAAGAGGGACCAGCAGCCGCCGACCCAGTGGCTGTAGCAGGCATCGACTAGCTTGTTCGTGCGGCCGCTGAAACCGCCTTCGGGGACGCATTGCCGGGACACCAACCAATGGGTCAGGGTGCGGGTGTTGAGGTAAGCGGGGATGGAGGTGGCGGGGGCGTCGAGCAGGCAGAGGCAGGCGAGGACGCAAAAGGCGTAGGCGCCGTGGGCTTCGTTGTCGGGTGCGCCGCCGAGGCCGCCTTCAAAGGTCTGGCATTGCGAGATCCAGGAGCCGAGGCCGGAGGTGAAGGTCTCGAGGCCGGCTTTGCGGGCGGGAGAGGCGGGAGGGAGTTGCAGGGGTAGGTGGAGCAGGGTGTGGATGGTCATGCAGCAGTAGGCGCCGCGGACGTCTTGTTCGCCGTTGACGGCCATGTTGAAGCCGCCCGAGGGGTTTTTGACTTGGCCGAGCCAGTGCCACCTGTGGTTTGTCTCAGTTTCAGAGCAGTGAGGAGGTAGGCAAGAAGGAAGAGGAAACTTACATGGCCCTTCGGTCAACCATGTCCAAACCACCCACCAAGGCCAAACTCAATGTAGCTGCATAACTCGCCGCAGCGTGGGAGAGGTGACCGTGGCCACCTCCAAACCCGCCTTCTGGGTTCTGCAGCGGTGTAAAGGTATCGATGCACCGTTGCTTGTACTCGCTAACATCCACCCCCAACGTCCTCAGACCATTGAGAGCCCAGTACAGCAACCAAGGCCGACTAGCATCCATGACCTGGAAGGGCGGCGGATACCTGCCCAATATCGTTCTCAGGAACGCCGCATGCTTGCCCTTCAGCAGATGCGGCAGTCCATGCGTATTCACATCCAACATGGTCTGCCCCTTGCCCGTCATCAATTCTATAACCTCCCTCATTGTTTTTTCCTGAGCCACCGATGTCGACGTTTCCAAATCATCTTGAAGGGGTCCAGGGCTGGCGAAGTAGAAGGGGAGGTTCGGGGGTAGTTTGGAGGCCATCCAGGCGTGTACGTTTTGGCCGTCGTCGCTCGAGTCGGACGAAGTCTCGTAGTCCGAGTCGTCGTCTGCTTCTTGTATCACTTCTTCTTCCTGGGCAGAGGATAGTTCTTCGATGCGGGCCGACGAGTCTAGCATTTCGGAGAGGCGGTCTGTGGGTGTTGTGGTGGCTTGTGTGTTTTGGGATGTTGAAGACATGGTGGTTGTTGGTTCGGTGTTGGAGTTGCGTGTAGGGAAGCGGATGTTGCGTTTGAAGGGCATGTGCGAAGTGATTTCTTTATGGTGGGCTTAGTATTGTTGTCCGAGGCATGCGACGCTGGCGTAGTAGGGAAAGTGGAGAAGTGTGCTGTTTGCGTCTGCGGGTTTCGATGTTGCAATGAAGAATATCTCAGCACAGCAAAAGAACAAGAAAGATGCAAAAAGAAGTGCTGCCACGCGCGCCGTAAATAATGCAATAGAAAGTTGATGTGATATTTTGAATTTGTGACGTGCAGCTGCTGCTGTTTGGATGCATATAAGCTTGGACCCCTTTCATATCGCCGTCCAAACTCCGCTTCCTTCCATTCACTCTTCTATCCGTGTCAATCACCTTGCTCTTTCTTTGTTCTGTCTCAAGTCAAGAACACGTTCTCATCCCTCGATAGTTCAAGAAGAAGCACCGACAGCATTGTCAAAACACACCATCAACGGCGGGCCCTCGACCTTTCCCTTGGCCACAGCCTTCAACGCCGCATGTGCCTCGCACTCCTCATCGTAAAACTTCATGTCGTCCAGACTCGTAAATGTCGTTTGAGCCGCTAGAGTGTAGCCCTGGCTTCTTGCATCGTTGACTGCTGGTCCCGCTACGCATCGGAGGATGTATGGTTTACCGTCCTATATGCATCATGTGTCAGCAATGGTCATCTAGACTCAAAGGTGTCGAGGTGCGAGATACCTTTTTTGCATCTTGAGCCATTGTGGCATATTTGTCCAACACCGTTTGAACGTCGCTCTGCTCCGGGATCTTGAAGAGGGTGATGCGGTGCACCTGTTTCGAAGCCTCTGAAGCCATGTTGAGAGTTGACTGCGTGTTGCTGAAGCTGCGACGAGAGAGTAGACTTGATTGAAATCGAGAGAAAGGTAGGATGTTCTTTCTCAGCAACAGCGACATCATGGTGTTTTTATTCTCCGTCAGAGTCGTCTGGTTTCACCCAAAATGGTCTTACCTTACACTTTCCCCTCATGTCCGATGCCCACTTCCGACATGCACACTAGCGGAACGACTTCCGTTCATATCTTTCGTCGTTCTATCAAAGACTCAGTTGTCACAAGAGCAATGCTTCGGATACTCGTGATAGATAGAAAGTCGTCAATTGTATTTGCATGTCTAAAGGGTATCGTAATATGTCTAAACTTTTTATGAAACAATTCATTTCCCTCTCTAAGCAGAGGCACCACCATAAGGCACGGCAGTAGCGCTGGTCAGGTCAATGTAACCATAGTTGGCCATCTTGCTGTCCTGCGACATCTTCTGTGCCCAATCGCCCATGTCTTCCATGAAGTCTTGCTCGTTCTTCTCGTCACTCATGTCGATGGGCTCTTGGTCCTTGGCAATCTGGCGGATCTGGGTACCGGCAACAACGTTGGTGATGCCGAAGTTGTTGTCGTCGGGACGCTGCTTGATGGCACCCTTGACCTGGCCGGCGAGGATATCCTTGCAGAGACGAGGCTCTTGGCAAAGAGGACGGGCAAGGCCAACACCGTCGATTGACTTGAGCGAGGTGGCCATGGCGCCAACACTCTTGAAGCCACCGGTAACGTAGACCTTGGTCTTGGTCAAGGCGGGAGCGATCAAGTCCGAGAACTCCATGAAGAATCCCTCACGCTTCTTTGTGCTCTCGCGCTTGTGGCCAAAGGCGAGGTGCTCGTAGGTGCCACCACTCAGCTCGACAAAGTCAAACTTGTTGTCCTCGAGCATCTTGCACAGCTCCTTGGCCTCCTCGGGGTTGAAGCCCTTGTCCTGGAACTCGACACTGTTCATCTTGATACCGAGGATGAACTTGGGCGATGTGCGCTTGCGGATTTCGTTGGCAATCTCGATGATGAGGCGGGCGCGGTTCTCGAGGCTGCCACCGTACTTGTCGGTACGCTGGTTGGTGGTGGGGGAGAGGAACTGAGCGAGGAGGTAACCGTGGGCACCGTGGAGCTCGGCACCGTCCCAGCCACCCTTCTCGAGGTACTCGCAAGCGTGAGCGAAGCCCTCGATGATGCGGGAGATGTCTTGCTCGGTGGCAGCACGAGGCTTCTCGAAAGTCATGCCCATAACGTCACCCTTGAGCTGGACGTCACTGGCGGAGATGGGGTTCTTCTGGATACGGCTCTCGACTTGGCGACCTGGATGCGAGACCTGGCCAACCATAAGCATACCGTTCTTCTTTCCCTCGGTAGCCATGCGCTTGAAGTTCTCGAAACGCTCGCCCTCGTAAGGAGCATCGACAGGGATGATGGGGTTGCCAGCAGCTTCGAGATGGTCGTATTCGAACATGATGTTTCCAGAAAGGATCAAACCAATCTCACCCTCACCCCATCTCTTGTACAGGTTGATGAGTCTGTCCGAAGGCACACCACGGGCGGGCAGGTTCTCAGGGTCCCAGGAAGACAGACGCTCAGTCATGGCTCCCTTAAGGAATCTGTTAGGTGCCGAGCGGTTGGCAAAGGCAAACTCCAGAGGCTGGCCCAGGGGGGCAGCCGAGACATCGTCGGATTCGTAGCGAGGAGGTGCCATATTGGTGGTATGTGTATGTGTGATGAAAGGTGGGAATTGAGACAAAAACAGATCTGAGGATTGAGAAGAAAGGGAAAGGGAAATGTCCAAAACTTATGATCTTTCGACTAGTTGAAACGTCACACCGTATCAATGCGCGTGTCTCTGCCCTTTTGATGCTTACAAAAGCTCTTTTGCCTGGTTGCCTCGGTGCGAGTGATGGCAACCAGTCCATCAACGAGTTTCGAAAAAATGATTGACCGTGCACGTCATTTGCCTTCGATAACCTTCGAGAAGACCCGGGGCGCGAGTCGGCAGGTGTGGAGTGGAGACCATCATCAGATTGCTGACAAACGCTCGGCCGTCACCCTGTCGAGAACCGTTGTCTTGCAACTTGTTGAATACACTGTCGCTGTGATACAAAACGGTCAAATCCTGAGTCGTGAGAGTTGTCAGAGACGGTGTTTCCTGGCCACGAGCGGAGTGCCGAGAAGACGTATGGAACTCCGTTGTCGGGAGTCGGCTATGCGGTCGTCGGCTTTTGTCGGCAATAAGCCCGTTGTGCTCGGTAGATTTCAGAGCGAGAATATGAGCAACGACGAGATGAATTATTCGACGAGACACAGCATATTGGAAGCATCAAGGGAAACGAGGTGGTTCCAAAAAGTGTTTGTTTCTGTCTTTGACTCCTAGCAAAGGGCCATATAGCAAATAAGGTATCTACAAGTGTTGCATGTACGAAACAACTATCCTCAAATCAATCTCGCTCTTTTCATTCGAACCAAGCAGTTTCGGCTCCAAGCATTATCGTTATATCGTTTGATGGATCTCATTCTTGCTCTTGGTCGTTCGCTTAGTTGCATTCTTTCATGTTGACGACGCAGCGAATGCAGTCACCAGCCTTCATGTCCTGGAAGGCGGCGTTGATCTGGTCGAGGGGTTGTCTGTGGGTGATGAACTCGTCGACCTTGAGCTTGCCGTTCATGTAGTCGTCGACGAGGTCGGGAAGCTGAGTGCGGCCCTTGACACCACCGAAGGCACATCCCTTCCAGACACGACCGGTGACGAGTTGGAAAGCTGATGATTGTGTTAGGCGAATACAGTAGTGGCAACTCAATCAGAAAACTTACGTCTGGTGGAAATCTCCTGTCCAGCGGCAGCAACACCAATGATGATGCTCTCACCCCAACCCTTGTGGCAAGCCTCGAGAGCAGATCTCATGACGTGAACGTTACCAGTGCAGTCGAAGGTGTAGTCACAACCACCGTCAGTCATCTCAATGAGCTTCTCCTGGATGGTCTGGTCCTTGAGCTCCATGGGGTTGACGAAGTCGGTGGCACCGAACTTCTCAGCCCACTCCTTCTTGCTGTTGTTGACATCGACGACGATGATCTTGGAAGAGCCATTCTTGACGCAACCTTGGATGACCGAAAGACCGACACAGCCGGCACCGAAGACGGCAACGTTGGAGCCCTTCTCAACACCACCCTTGCCGGCAGTGATGACAGCAGCACCGTAGCCAGTGGTGATACCACAGCCGAGCAAGCAAGTGCGGTCCATGGGGGCCTTGTCGGTGATCTTGACAACCGAGATGTCGGCAACGACAGTGTACTGCGAGAAGGTAGAGGTACCCATGAAGTGGAGGAGGTCCTTGCCCTTGCACTTGAAGCGCGAGGTTCCGTCAGGCATGACACCCTTGCCCTGGGTGGCTCTGATCTTGCCACAGAGGTTGGTCTTGCCAGACTTGCAGAACTTGCACTCCTTGCACTCGGGGGTGCTGGATTGAAGTCAGCCATTTGAGTCTCACAGCTGACAGGTTCATCCAAACTTACTAGAGAGCAACAACGTTGTCACCAGGCTTCACGTTGGTGACGCCCTCACCGACAGACTCGACGATACCGGCACCCTCGTGTCCAAGGACAATGGGGAAAGCACCCTCGGGGTCCTTGCCAGAGAGAGTGTAGGCATCTGTGTGGCAGACACCAGTGTAGTAGATCTGGATTCTGACCTCGCCGGCCTTGGGAGCGGCAACCTCAATGTCCTCGATGGACAGGTCCTTGCCAGCCTCCCAGGCAACGGCAGCCTTGCAAGTAATGGTCTTTCCAACGGTATCGGCAGACATTGTAGCGTATGAGTGTTTAGATGTCTGAGAGATGACTTGAGAGGGAGAAGGGAGAAATTGGGCGGGAAAGATACGGGCGGCCGATGATGTCGATTTATTATGCACGCGGGGTAGCTTGGAGGGGCCTGTCACTCTTGTCCCGATCACTGGGGATAGTTCGGACTTATTTCTTCGGCAGATGCTGGCGCTTTGGAAGACGGCGGGAAGTGCAGGGGTGCGTAACGATGATGAAGAGGATGAGAGAAAGGAGGTGAGACGAGGAGAGCAGAAAGAGAAGGGGGCCGCGATATTCTTGAACATTGAAGAGGGAGAAAGCAGCGCTGCGGCTTTTGAGAAGCTGGCAGGCAGGATGGAGCTCCAAGCTGCTTTATACGTATTTCCCCAAACAGGCAACATGTTCCGCATCGCCCATCCTTCCGGCATGGATAACCATATCAAGAGGGGTCGGGACGGCGAGCCACAACTCTATGCCCAGCCCCCAAGCGCTATCATTACCAATTCGAACTGATCGTGTTCGGGGGAAGTTCTAGCTGCTGCGGCATACGGAGGTGCCACACGCTGGGCAGGTCCGACTTAGGTGGTCATGACAGACAGCAGCTCCTCTTCGCCGAAAGGGAGGTGAGCATATTAAACTGCTTGTGGACATGTATGACCGGGCTTTGGGCGTTGCATCGATTCGCTGTTCATGTCTGACACACACCGCAATCAATCACAAGTTCGAACAACACTATTATGCCATTTGGGTACTTGATGATATACCAGTGCACGAATGCGACCAGGTCAAGCAGTCGCTTGGTGTTTCGAAGCATGAGAGTGTGGTATCTGGCAAGATCATGCTGGCTTCTGGCTCCAGGGCAACACCTGAAGCCCGGTTGGGTGACTACAATCACAAATACAGAATGGCAAGATGATGAACATGTACTGGCTCATTACTTCTAGGTAGGTACAGTGAGCCGACCGTCCCGCTCAACGGTACAGAGACGCTCCTCAAAACACAAGACAATGTTACAAGGCAAAGAAAAATTGCGGTGGCCCTCTGCCACCATGATACCTCCCCACAACTCCGTCTTCCAGCATTCGTTCTTTTGTCCTATCGTTCCCTCCAATTACTGCTGATGGTTCGTCATGGTAGGGTGTTCTACTTGGTCGAATACAACATGCGCGTAGAGGCTTGTCGATGGGCTGCGCATGTCAGGCTCGATTGTGCATTTAGCAGTCGGCGGGCAGAGCTCTCGAGTTCATGAGAAGAGCAACGATCAAACCGTAAAGACCTGGATACCATGTCAGCTTTGAGATAGGGGTGCGGACAGCGAGATGAACTTACCCAAGACTTCGGCGAAAATGAGAATAAGAATCATTCCGACGAAGAGTCTGGGTTGTTGTGCGGTACCACGGACACCAGCATCACCAACGATACCGATAGCGAAACCGGCAGCGAGACCGGCAAGACCGACGGAGAGACCGGCACCGAGCTGGATGAAACCAGTGTAGAGGGCCATCTTCTGGGTGAGATCGTTGGAGATCAGGACAGCAACGACCAGACCGTAAATGGCAATGATACCAGCCATAATGACGGGGATAATGTCTGTGGCGAGTTTAGCATGTGTAGCATAAATGAGCGCTACCGAGAGACTGACTCTTGACGATCAGGTCAGGGCGGAGGACACCCATGGCCGAGATACCAACACCAGCCTTGGCAGTACCGTAGGCAGCACCAAAGCAGGTGAAGACAATGGCGGCGGTGCAGCCCATGGCACCGAAGAAGGGCTACAGATATGTGAGCTTGTGTTCATTGTAAAGGCACAGTGCGCATAGCGATGGGGTTGCGGAGATGATGGCGCAAGACGATGGAGGCCAATATAAAGATTGGGTAGCAGGGGGGCGGAGGCGGGTTATGACATGTTTTGGTGTTGAGAGGGACGTGGGAGGCGGCGCGCGAGACTTACGGCGTAGACGGGGCTATAAACACGTCAAGTCAGCATTCTGAGAGGCATTCAACGACAACTGAGCGCTGGCCAGGAGGTCTGCGGGCATGCAACAGCCAAAGAAGGCAAGTTGACAGTAGCCTTTAGCGCAGACCGTCCTGCTCAACAAGCTCCAGGGAACAACGTACCAGAGATCGGAAGGCATCTTTGCGGTATTTGTGATGGAGCTGCTCGGGATTGAGGCGATGTAGAGGCGGAGGCGATGGAGCAGAGAGTACGGCGGATGTAATGGCCAAGGGAGCGCGCGCGGTGACGATGTGACGATTTGAGGTTGTCTCGAGGCAATTCGGTCACGTGCGTGCGCTAAGCAGCATAAACTTGGAAAGTTGTTTATGAAAAGTTGTGTTGCTCATTAAAAACCCTTGCGGGGAAAAAGAGTCAAGCTACATCTCACTCCCCATCAACCACAAAATGCTGCATCTTTATTGTCGATGTGGGCTTTGTCCAAGTAAACATGGTGTGCTTGCAAGGAAGAGCCTGATGTCAGCATCAGAACCCACGATCCCAAACCCTTGTAGAGGGTGTGACCCTGTCCTTCAAATGGTATACCCTTCTTGACACCACGATACAAACTCCGTCCTCTCTAAGCTTCCAGATACAGAGTGGTGTGGCGCCAAATGTATTTCGATTATGTTGTGTCGCTACAAGTATAGCGGTGCACCAGCAGTGAACAAATTCAGAACCGGGCACATCTTTGAGCAAAAGCCTTGTCACAGCCGTACGGAACTAACATTGTTTTGCGCTACAAACTGTAGAAACATATGGATATCTAATAAGAGCACCATCAGATTGATATAGTTACGGTAGTACAGGAGCTTTCTATGGAACCTGAAAAAGGAAAAGCGCATGCGGAGATATAAGGAGTGACTGAGCGAGCTTGTCGAGCACTTCAGACCGTGATGGAGCTGGTGTGATCTCCTTGATCATGACACAAAAACGAAGCTAGACCTGCGCTGTCATAATCCACCCATGATCATCCGTATCGTTTGAAACGACTCTTGCTTCTCTACCTCGAGCTTCTTTTTTTTTTTTAACCATCCTTCTTCACCTCGGGCTTCTTCTTGATCTCGGCGGCAATGGCAGCATCGAACATCTTCTCAATGAACATCTTCTTCTCCTACGGTGGGGTTAGCTAGTACTTTCCAACCAGTCTCAACATAACACACCTCATCAGGGCACTGTCTGTACTCTCTGTATGTTGCGCAGACACGTGCCCAATAGTCCTTGAGGCCCTGCACGAACTCTTCTTCAGACGTGGTCGAGATTTTGACCGTGTCAACGTGGTATTCAGGAGTCTACCACTATTTAGCAAGTATGCCTTGATACCGACTCAACCACTTTGGACAAACGAACACAGATCCGGATATCCTTGACAACCTTCGCGTCTTCTTCCATTTTTGAGTGCCACGTCTTGCTTCTCTCCGACACGTGCTCTCGAAGAGCGGCCGTTTGGTGTATTACTCCAACGGTAAAGTCAAGAGGGGGAAGAGCTGGTATCTTGGAGGTGGGAGACAGGCGGGAGCCGTCTGGGTAGCCATAGCGAATAGCAAGGAGGTCGTTGTAGGCAGTGTTGAGGTGAAAGAGACACATCTGATCGAAGCGAGCTCGCTTCTCTGGAGACGTCGGGCCTGTTGCCGGATCAGCGATAAAGCTTGACATGGTGTCGTTACATGATGTAGGGAGATTCTGTCCAAGAACCAGTTTGTAGGCTGGCAGACAGGCTGTAGGCTAGGACCTTCTACAGCATGCTGGTCATCAGAGACGATAATGAATGGGCCGGTGTAAAGCCATACCAAAGAAAATTACCTTAGGTTTCTACATGTAATTGTGACGGAATGAAGCAAATCAGCAAAGCATTTGTACCTTTGCCCTACATTTTGTATGATCTCAACTACTGTGTACCGTTGACACGGTATAGAGACTTCTTGAGCATAAACCTAGACCCTGAGAAATTCCAGTATGAGTTGCTCCGAGCGAGAGCTTGATCGATGCACTTCTTTGTGCATCAGAAGAAAAAAGGCCTGACAAGCAGGGAGAAGCCACGAACCATCAGTAAGAAGGAGACCAGGGCTGCAACTGCATCTGGCAGACGATTCCTATAGAGTTCCATGGTTGGACTACCATAAAAGCATGGAGGGTCGCGAGAATCTCGAAAGCTCAATCTCTTCGTGTGCAAGTTTGTCGTAATATGAGAGATGAAAAGCACACGTTCCTTCTGGTATCAAAGGCGTGTCCGGTGGAAGTGTGATAAGCTACCAGTCAGCTAATCTTCGTACCGCTGTAGGAAGCGAGCGGTCATGACTGTCTGGCATGGTCGTCTTAGACACTTGGAAGTCGATGAGTCACGGTTGGAGCTCGACTGCTAATAGCACATCACGATTGATGGTAGCCTAAATACCTTGTCCAGGATAAACGTGTTGGAGGAGGAGACCTCGCGAAGGATTGAAATGTAGTCGGGGACCGGCGTTCCCTGCCGCCGACGTGGCTGACACCAAGATGAAGAAGTCGCTCCACGGTCGCTCCATGGTCGCTCCTACCGGCCAAAGTCACAACATCCCGTCTTCTCATCCCGTCAAACAACGGTTCCGGAAGAGAAAGACAGGCTAGAACCTGCCTGAGTCGGGACCGGTGATATTAGGAACGCCATTTCTCGTAGAAAAGTAGGTTTCATGGACAGTCGGTCCTGTCTGCTATGCTCGGTCCCGAACGTGCGACTCGAACGCCCGCGCATTCCATTATCCAGCTGCCTGGTTGCCCGGATGGATTTTGTTTGAACCGCCGAAGCTCGCTTTGATTGGTCTGAGGAACAAGTCGTTGTTGTGGAACTTGTGTATTTGAACAACCTCAGACCACTAGGTTTCTGTTTTTCGCATCTTGTGTTTCCAAGCGACTTTCAGTGCTGCTGCCTCGACCTCCTCATTTGACATTGGTCACAATACACATACGATCATCAATCACCATGAATACCACCAGTATGGAAAAGGAACCGAGAACCGACTCATCGCCACCCAAGAATGAAGAAGAAGAATCCTACCTCACGGGGCTCACATTGATAAGTGTGTTGGTGTCATTGGTACTGGTCATTTTCTTGATGATGCTCGACACATCCATCGTTGCCACAGCCATTCCACGAATCACAACCCAGTTCCATTCTCTCGAAGATGTTGGCTGGTAAGTACTTGCTTCTCTTACCGCATACCTTTTTATGGACTGTCTGTTAACTATGTTGTCTGCTGCAGGTACGGCAGTGCATATTTGCTAGCGAGTTGTTCTCTACAGCCCCTCGCAGGAAAGATTTACAAGGAGTTCAGCTACAAGTGGACTTTCCTCTGGTTCTTTGCCCTCTTCGAATTTGGTTCTCTGCTATGTGGTGTCGCTACCTCATCAAACATGTTCATCATCGGAAGAGCCGTCGCTGGCTTGGGATGCTCTGGCTTACTGAACGGTGCACTTTCGATCATCGCGGCTTCTGTTCCTCTCGAGAAGAGACCCCTATACATGGGCTTTATGATGGCTTTGAGTCAACTCGGCATACTTTTTGGGCCATTGATTGGTGGTGCTCTCACCGAGTACTCAACCTGGAGATGGTGTTTTTACATCAACTTACCCATTGGCGGCGTCGTTGCAGTCATCCTCTTCTTCGCACCCGTCCCCGCAGGACCTGAAAAGACAGGAGCCAAGAAGTTCAACATCGGTGTCTTCCTCCGCAGTCTTGATCTCATCGGCTTCGCATTGTTCGCACCCGCTATCATACAACTACTGCTCGCGCTTCAGTGGGGTGGCACCCAATATCCTTGGAGCAGCTCGACCGTCATTGGCCTCTTCTGTGGTGGCGTGGCAACTGCTCTTGTGTTCATCACCTGGGAGTACTTCAAGGGTGACGATGCTATGATTCCTCTGTCCATGGTCCGAAACCGCATTTTCTCGTCCAGCTGCTTGACCGTTTTCTTCACGTTCTCGTCTATGCTTGTGAGTCTTTCTGCCCAACGTCCAAATTCCTGAGATTATGCTAACTGTGTCTCAAAGATCGTGAATTACTATCTACCCATCTACTTCCAGGCTGTGCGCGGTGCCTCGCCGACGATGAGCGGTGTCGATCTGTTGCCCAGCATCATCAGTCAAATGATTTTTGCAATCGTCTCCGGTATCGCGGTCAGAAAAGTTGGATACTTTTTGCCATTCAGCATCGCATGCGGTATCCTTACCGCCATTTCGTGTGGCGTCTTGAGCATGCTCGGTCCTCACACTCCGATTGCCAAATGGATCGGCTATCAGATCCTTGGTGGTGTCGGACGTGGCCTTGGTATCCAGATGCCCATCATTGCCATCCAAAACCTGCTGCCGAAATCGCAGGCATCCGTGGCCATGTCACTACTCATCTTCTCGCAAACATTTGGTGGAGCTCTCTTCCTTGCTTTCGCGCAGACCGTCTTCAACACTGGACTCTCCTCTACACTCAAACAGTACGCACCCGATGTTGCTGCAGAGACTGTTCTTGCTGCTGGGGCTACAGGCGTGAGAGGCGCTGTCCCGAGCGCCGTGCTGCCCCATGTGCTGCAGGCGTACAGCGTAGCCATCAACCACGTCTTCTACCTTGGTGCTGGCGCAGCTGCAGCAGCTACAGTTGTTTGTCTAGGCATGGGCATGCATAGCATCAAGAAGGCCAAGGTCGAAGCAGCTGCCACAGTGTCTGAGAAAGAGGCTGTTTGATATTGCAGATGCTGTTTTCTGTCACAGCCTGTACTGTACCAACATCATTGTCAACTATACCCCACTCCTTTTCTACTCACGAATTATGAAGTTATCCCCAGAAAGTCCATAGAACCACAGTCTAATTCACCATCAACCAAAAGCCCTCCTGCTCGCGAATCATCCAAGCTACGATTACTGTTTCGAGGTCTTTTAATATCTTTCGATCCAAGCGATTGACTTTACTTCTCTCCTGTAGCTATGCAAAATGATCATTTCTCCCCCTTCCCCCATCAGGTATCCAGTGGTGAGCATTCTCGCTACCATTTCTCTTAGATCATTTACCGCAGCCGCCAGACTTCTTCCTATCCATTTGCTGGAAAAATCAAAACCCTTGCTTCCGTCCCGGAACAGTCCTCGTATACATCGTGCCCCCGTACCAACCCTACCCTCCTGTTCTTCTCCCCAGCTCCCACCTCTGAATGGCACAACACTGCATTTCTACAGCTTTATCCATGCCGCTATCTCCACAGCCAAGAACCACAGATCCCAGTATATGGCTCATGGGCCTGGTGCTTGCTGTTCGTTCGAATCCCAGGGCGCGGAAGTTTGGCATTGAGTTAAGCATTGCACGGGACAATGGATGACTCCCTGATCGTGCAGTAGGAGTCTGGCAGTCGATTGAGTTGCGTGGACGACTTTGTTTCTTGTGGGAGCCAGAGAGGGTGGCTTTAGATTCTATGTAGTTGAGGAAGAGGAAGTGAGAGAGTGAGAGGGAGGCAGGGCTGGACGTGGTGAGCGGCAAACACGTTTACTATAGGCAATGTTTACGGTCTTGATACGCGATCGCCTGATGCTGTCCAGTGTGGATTAGGGAAGTGGAGGTGTGGGTGTGAGTGGAAAGTGGCAAGAGAGATGGGATTGTTCATCCATGCTAATGGTGGAGAGTAAACCAGAATTCACTCTTTCCTGATATGCGTGTGATTCCGAAACAAAACGATGAACGATATGATTGTGGGGTATATGTTTGTACTGTATTGAACACAAATGCTCCTTTCTTTCTGTAACGTGCCATGGTATATTCGTTGATCTTCTTGAAGCGAAATCAAGAAGGACTGAACATGTGCTTGAATTTTTCAATCTGCAAAACACACCAGAGTCAGCAAATCGGCAATGTCGTACATTGCTAGAGAATAAGCTTACCTTCGTCCCAATGTACTTTTCCAATTCGGGTCCTTGGACACCTTCCTTGCCGCCAGAACTCCAGGCCAAGGGAATCATGGGAACTCGCTCCTTGACCACAACCTCCCTGCCAGGTCCCTCGACCGCGCGCACTTTTTCCGGGTTGTTCGTCAACAGCCTGATACCTCTGTCACCGCCCAGACCCAAATCCATGAGCATAGCCGTCGCCAAACCGTAACTTCTCGCATCTGCGGGATGTCTGAGGAGAAGATTCGCTTGCATGGTGTCGTGACCCAGATCTTGCAGGTTGTACGCCTTGAGTTTGGAGAGCAGACCTATACCGCGGCCTTCTTGACGCAGGTAGATGATCACACCGCCCAGAGAGGGGATGGAGGCATCGGTGGGGTCGAAGGGTAGAGACATCAGACGAGCTGCTTCGTCGAGCTGCTCGCCGCAATCGCAGCGTGCGCTCCACACCGTCTCGCCCGTGTAGCATTCACTGTGTATGCGCACCAGTGGCGCCAATGGCGAAGGCATGTTTTGCGCCTCGGCGACTTGGATAGCTTTGTCTTGTCTCTCTTCTGTCGTTACGGCTTCGGGCGTGGGGCTTCGTGATACTTGGGCAGCCGAGACACCTGCATCTTGTTTGATCTGGTCCAAACGGCTGGACGTACGGCCAGGGTATAGCTTTCCAACATAGGCGCCCCTGATCATACGGTCCTTCTCCGTCTCGCCCTCTCTCGGGGCATCGAGACTGCGGCTGCGGATGTGGGGGCCGAAGACAATGGCCAGGTGCTCCTTGTTGTCTGCGCTGTTGTGGTACAGGTGCAGGAACATCTCCTGGCCCGACGTGGTGGGGATGCGCGCGCGTACTTCGCAATTCACCTCGGGCAGCTCTTCTAGTAGGGCGGGAGGAGCGGCGGGTTCGGCGTCATGGACTTCGGCATCGTGGGCAGCGGGGTCGGTCGAGGACTTGGCGGGGTCGGGTGTCATCGAGGGCGAGACCAATGGCGGTGCGGCGGACACGGGCTCGGGGACGGGTTTGAGGGCAGAGGCGGACTCGGAGGGCGCGGTGTCCTTGTGCTCGAGGTCGTACTCGGACATGGTCGACATGTGGGACATGGAACGCTGCGTGTGCTGCGGCCGCGGCGAATTGAGCGGCGGCAGAGCTGGTGATGCGTGTGCGGGATACGCCATGGTTGCTGGACAGTGTGAGAGGGTAAGAGCAAGAGAGCAAGAGGGCAAGAGGACAGGAAGAGTCAGAATTGGTCAACGAGATAGCCGGGCGGAATCAAAAGTCTCGCGCTGTCATCATCCAGGGTCATTACCCAATCGATGTTTCTGGAGCCGAAGTGGCCGACTTGCCCGCCTCGGGCCCCTCGTAGCCCGATACCGCCGCGCCGCCCTGCCGCTCGCTCATTGGTCAACATTCCCTCCTAATTTGGTGCGAACTTCCCATCTCCGTGACTTTGTCAGCAACTGCATCCATCCTCCCTCGTCCATTTGTCACTATATCATGTCCGAGAGATGGTGAAGGAGAAGAGAAAAAATCCATTCAATTGATCTAGCCGTGGCCAGCGCTCAAATACCGCTTCATCTTGCTTGCCTGCCAGAATAAAAACGACGAATCATCCGAAGATGGGAAAAAAGAAGCTCAAACCACTTACAAAAAACACAAGGATATCCTCCCAAGAAAAGCACCAAACTCCCTCCCAAAATACACCAAACAACCGGTCGCTCAGCATGCAACGCATCAATCAATTACGAAAAGAAACCCCCATATACCAAAACCTCCAATCAAGCGTCTTTGTGACTTTGCTCTCGTGAGGTTATTTTCTTTCTTTCAGTTCAGGTGCTGTCCAAATCAGAATGGGTTGTCTTTTTTGTGCGTGTGTCTAACAAAGAACCAGAACAAAAAGCAGTGTGCGTGAAGCGAAGAAGAATCATGAATGAAGGATCCACCCGGTTGGTCCAATAGACAAGGTCCGGGAAGTGGTGTTTTTCTTTTTTCTTTTGTGTGTGTTGTGTTTGAAGCGCAGGTAGTCGCAAAGGGTCGTCCACTCACAACATCAACGAGTGCAGGTTGCGTTGAACGATCATGTCCTGCACGCTCTTCATCGTCTTTTCCAGTAGGTTCGTGTCCGTGGCCGTCGTGCCGTGCACGTAAACCTCCTTTGTCGGGTCCCGTACCAGGTTGCGGAACTTGTCGGCGAAGAACTTTTGTCCTGCTGCCACGTCTGTGTTGCTGCCTTGGAAATCTGGGAAGTGGTCGCGAATGCGTCCTCGGCCTGTTGAGACCTTCTCGGTGAAGAGGTCGAGTTTGTTGAGGAACAGCACCAGGCCGGATTTTTCAAAGTAGCGACTGTTGGCAATGGATTCAAAGAGCATCAGAGCTTCGTGCATTTGGTTCTAGGTGCACTGTTAGCACGACATTCATCATCTCTGGGCTAGGCGGTTGAAATCTTACTCCATTCTTGTCTTCGACCAACACGTGGTCGAAACCGCTGATGGCTACCAGGAACAGGATGACTTGAACGTTGTCGAAGACGTGGATCCACTTCTTTCTCTCCGAACGTTGACCGCCAACGTCGAACATCTTGAAGGTCAGATTGCCGGTATCGAAGACGGTCTCGCTAATACCTGTCGTCCTAAGGCGTGCACGCAGGATGTCCTGATCTCCGGGAACATAGTTCTTTTCGAAAAGTCTGCCGAGGTCGCTCATGTAGCTATCAACATGTTAGCCTAGGGTGTTGTCGTTCGAAAAGTGACGCGACGTACTATTCGAGGTTGTCGTGCAGCGCATATTCGTGACCCTTTGCAATGGCACCCTGTACACCATCATCGTCCCACAAGTTCTTGAAAGCGTGCATGCAGTCCAGCGGCATGGGGTCGTCAATTCCAATCTCTGGTTCCGAGCACACAACTTCCATGGCCTTGACATTCTGGGGGTTCTCGAACGCGACGTCATGCTCTTCCATTGCGCCTTGGATACACTGGAAGGCATGGATCAAGTTGTTGAAGATGGTCACCTTCCATTGTCTACGCTCGCTTTGTGAGAAGCCCTTGGTGTGGATCAGGCGCATTTGCTTCAACACTGTTGACTTGCCGCTCTCTCCGGCACCTAGAGTCACATGTCAGCATTTCTGCCTGCTTGATTTCTCCCCGTGTATAACGCACCCAAAAGTAGGATCTTGACCTCTTTTGCCTGTTTCTTTTGGTCGGCCCTCAGTTGTTTCTCAATGTCGGCATTCTTCCTCGCCCGCGGGTCGTCCTGCTTGGAACTCCCGAAACACATGAAGCCCATTCGATCGGTGTTGCGGTTCTGGTATGAGGATTGTTGTGGTTAGGCTACGCGCCGGCGAGGTTGTACTCAAGTGGTCGGAGTGTGGAGAGAGTTGAAGAGGGTTCGTGTCGTTCGGGGGTGGTAATTTGACACAAAGCCAGGGAGATGAGGGCGTGTGATTGCGAATCGCGACAAAGACTTGTCGGGGTCTGTGTCTGAGAGCTATGATCCTTCGCCGAGCCAGCGATCGTAGGTCGGTTAAGGCGATCTCTTCTTTGACTACGAAGGAGTGGGAGCACCCAAGGGATGTGGACGATGGGTGAAGCGACAGAGGAGCCAGGTGGGACGAGGCGGGACGAAAGGTGCGGAAACGTGGAATCGGCAAGGGAGCCGTCCAAGATATGCGAGGACCGGAGCGTGGTAGTTATTCGTTCGTTCTCGAGCAGCTCGCATATCAAACAGCGGGGTCTGCTTTAACTCAACTTGGTCCTAGTCGGCCACCATCTGTGCACTGCGGCGCTCACCCGTTGCGAGCCATGCAGAGACCACCTGAAATGTGCTACACGTAACAAGGAAACTCTCTCTCAAGTCCCGTGTCGCCGTTTGACCAGGCGTTGGATTGACGGTTTGTATTCAATGTCGGGCCTGATACAAGACCTGGATACTCGTGGTACTTTCCAAGAGCACAACCTGATTTTGAAACCGGCGGCCACACGGAGAAATCGAGTCTTTGCTATTTCCTGCCGCGTGCAGCGTTGCACCTTCCTCGAGTTCCCTAAAACTTCCCTTTCGTCTTACGAACGCCCTTCGCGTGCCTCCCACATGTGCGAGGGCTTCATTTCACTCGACCATCTTCCCGCTCCTCTCACGCGAGATTCGCTTGCATTGTCCTACGGGAAATCCATGCCAGTTCACGGGCCTTTTCTGTTTTTTTTTTTGACTTGCGCATAGTCCAGCTTTATATTGTCTGCTCTCACGGCATGTTATCTGCTCATCAAACCCTATATTTGACAGCCGGTTTGGCAGCCGTCTAAAAACATTTTTCTCAAAAACTCAAGCTGCAGCCATGCGTTCTCCTCATGCTGCTCAAGTTGCATCCACACCTCAGGCATGTATGCAGTCTGCAGGGAAGCAAGGACTCTATGCATGAGCTACACTGCAGCATGCCAAGCCCAGCCACAGCAGGTCCACGCAGCGTCTGGTGGAGAAAAGTGTCGAATGCCTTTGACAATTGCCGCTCATCTTTCTCTTCCCCCAGATGCTGCTTTCATTTCCATCCGCTTGGTCGGAAACATCGGTGTGCTTCCTATGCTCAGTCCGGTGTTTGTTCATGCTAGGTGCTCCGGTCCCTGGACAAGGCGAGCCGTTGGGTGTGGTTGACCCGCTACGGCCCGCTTGCTTGCTGCACCGGACCAATTGTTCATTTCACCCGTGCTGGGCCGAGTGACCCGGGGCTTAAGAATGTTCTTTGCGGCTTCCTTTTCCCTCACCAGTACGCACATACGAGAGAGTATCCACTTCCATGTGCGGGTCCTGACCGCCGACCAAACGCCATCAAGCCTCCAGGACTCACCCGTCTACGGTTTGGCTAACCAAACAATAGCTTGAAGAAAAAGTTGCTATACATAACGGTCTTCTGTAACAGGCACGCGAGTAATGCCGCCAAAATAGCAACTGTCGGTGTCTCGAGATTCGAAATAACAAGTTTGAGCAGTCTTGATGATTCATGCACATCCTCACACATTGACGGCAAGCGGTCGGTCATCATGCCGGTGTAGACAGACACGTGGATAGGAGATTGAGTTGCGCAATCTATTGTCTTTGGGGATGTGCTTCCTATCACAGCATCACAATGCAAGATACCCAATCTGGCTGTTACCAAGTCGCCAAAGGCCAATCTAATATGACCACGCCTGGGCAACCTCACAAGAACTCCTCGGTCGCTCTCTATGCACGCTATGCTGACAAATTGTGTTGTTTTGTCCTGAGTCGCATACCTGATGACTCTTCGCAAGAACAAGTCCAGCCAACTGTCTGGGTTTCATCCATCACAGATCCTACAGCACTTCTGATTCGAGCAGCTCATCTTCCCACTCAGTAATACCTCTGTCAGCAAATTCACGGTTGCGCTCGTACCAACTGTTGAAATCCAACTCAGGCATCTCTCCACCGTGAAGCAGATATCTGAGGATAGCGCGGTCGTGGGGATGCGCGCCTTCTCCAACATCCAAGCCATCTTCAAACAAGGCCTCGTCGCCAGAATCTCTTGGATAATCTTCGTCGTGCAGTCCCTCCAAGTAAATGCGTTGTAGACCCGTCTCAAATATTTCTGGGACTTGACGAAGGACAGAGTTCCAAGTGCCCATGTTCAGATCGCAGTCTACGAGTTCAAGACAGCGCAATGTTTTCGATTGCGCGCGAAGGAGCTCGATCAGGCTTTTCTCGGTTGCGTTACAACTCAGTCGTAGGGATTCTAGTTGCGGTAGTGTGGGAATGTTGAGATGGGCTATCGTGTCGTCTTCAGATTCCATAGGCCGTTCTTGAACAGTCCAACTGCCCTCATCGTCACGGCACTGAAGTTTCAGACTCTTCAGGGAATGCGCGGCTGATGATAAAATGGCGTGTATCTCCTGGAAGAGTTGCTTCGTTTGCCACGTCTGTATCGTAGCGGTAGATGTCGGGCCACGCAGGGTAGCATCGGTATAGGTCACGTCCAAGTCTAGTCTTTCCAAGTGCGATAACCCCTGGATTCTGGCGGAGACTAGCTCCTGAGGCAACTCGTCTCTTATGTCAGGTATGATCGGTTCAGAGTCAGGATCACTCGATAGAGTATGATCCTCTCTGAAGTCGTAATAGTGTTTTTCCATGTCAAGGAACGGTTGTCCACCAACATTGATAAGTCGCAGACTTCGAAGAGGACATCCGTGAGAGGAGGCTGCACGACGTCCAATCGCAGCCAGAAGACAATCTGCATGCTTCATGTGGATAGAATTTTTCAATACGTCTACGACATGCTTTTCCTCATCATCGTCGACTTCGACAGCGTTGAGTTGCATCCAGTTGTCGGGAGTAATGATGATATCCTTCTTGATCCGGTTCCAGGGAAAATGAAGATGGTTGTCAGCAAAGCCATGCTTTGCATTCTCAACAGAAGTCAGGTTTGGCAGGCGTGACAGCGCATCAAGAAACAGGTCGTTGGGACCCCAGTCTTTTTGTTGATGACAATATCTTGCATACTGATCGAAGTGATAGTGCACCTGGTCGGGACTGAGCGTGTGCTTGGGCATGTTGCTGTATTCTTTGCACGCCGCTTGACGGAGGTCTTGTCTCTCGGTCAACACTCGCATCCTGAAGTCGTACTCGTCGTCTGAGGATAGACGGCTGTCCATACGTGCTGTATCCACAGTGATGCGTTCCTGGAAGTCTTGTGAGTTTTTGGCCCTCTTTCTATGCAAGTGAGTGCTCAGCTTTAATTACTTCAATATACTTCTTAGAGAATATTGACCAAGGCTCGCGCATATCGATCAGCTCTTCAAAGCTGTCTGCCCAGTCGATATCCGGAATTATATCTCCAACGAAGATGAGACGTTTGATGCATCTTGCAATGTCTGGTCTTGACGAAAGTTCCACAAATCTCTCCAGATGCGATTGGAAGAAGGCTATGCGATATGTCTGGAATACTCGAGCATTTGTAAGGCCACTGATATATCTGCATGTCGCCCGCAAATTTTTGCAGTCCTCGAAGGTGCAATGTTCGAGAATCAGGTATAGAAGTTCTCGAGGCAATGAGTCTAGCTGACCCATGTCGTCCAATTGAAGTTGACGAGCGTGTCACGACTTCAGGTACGCAAAATTACTGGATTCCGAAAAGCCGTATGAGCCAATCAAGGTTGTTGGTGGCTTTTCCATCATGAGAAAGGCAGACTGGTCGCCAAGTGTGTGGTTCATGCGGAGGAGAAAGATCTGATGGGACCCTTGGACCCCGGATTGTGTTTCTTGTTTCTTTGCCAAGCAAACAGTTTGACCGACAAGTGGTCGAGCAGCAGGGTAACTTTCGGTGGTGGCTGATCTGGACTCTGGCAGCGCCTTTGGGTGTGCTGTCTTTCATTTCCCGTCTTTGTTCTGTTTTCTTGCTTGACATTCGTACCCATATCCATATCCATAGTGTATAATCATGTCGTTTCCAGCCTCGACGCGTATTGGCGGCAGCGGTGAGTACTCGTATCTCAGTCTGTTGTAAACACACAAAGTACTGACGTGAAGCCTCAGCCTTCAACCACCAGCAGTCTGGCGACTCCGAAGCCGAGTACGACAGATTGAGAGACCTTGCGCGACAGGAACACGGCAAACGTCAACACTGTTCTGCCGAGTCGCAAAAGGCATACGCGCGTGGAGACGGAGGTGCTGCTCACGACCTGTCGCAAGAAGCCAAGAACCATGGACAAAAGGCAGACGACTACAACAGACAGGCATCCGAGTTCATCTTCCGCGAGAACAATGCTGTAGGAAGAGTCGACGGTGATACCATTGACCTTCACGGTCAGTTCGTTGAAGAGGCCGAAGAGATTTTGGAACAAAGAATCAAGTACGCAAAGAGTACTGGCCAGAACCATCTGCATGTGTGAGTAGTCTTCTAAGCTTGCTGCTATCCAATGTCTCTGATTGTAGATGCAGCATTGTCGGCAAGGGCAATCACTCTGTCAACCACGTTCAAAAGATCAAGCCGCGTGTTGAGCAGATCTGCCAGGAGCAAGGACTCCAATACCACACCGAGCACAACGAAGGTAGAATTTACATCAACCTCACTGGTGGAGCCGCCGTGCCTCCTGCTGGCTATGGTCAACCTCAACAGTACGACCAATCGCACCATGGAAAGCCCCAATACCAGACTGCCTATCCTCTTGGAAACCAGCAAGGCCATCAACAACAAGGATATCCTGCCCAGCAACAAGGCCACCAGCAGAACCACCAACAGCAACAACAAGGAACAGAGCAGATGGACTACGAGGAGGAGATCAAGAAGAACCTTCCCAAGGTCATTCGCTTCCTCAAGAAGAATTGTTGTACTGTCATGTAATGCGGTCAGGTGGCTCGTGGCCGTGTTGGTCAAGACACGGTTTCTTTTTCTTTTTCCTTTTCTTCTTCCGTTTCTTTTATTTACTTCTTCGATACCCAAAGGAAGCGAGGGATGTAGGATATGTTTTGGGGGAATTGCGATGGTTCGAGTTGTGCATCAGTCGCGGCCGAACGAGGTTAGTGCTGTCGCCGAGCACACAGAGTCGTCAATGATTTGGTCGATGGTTTGTAATTTCTCTTCCTCGATCTTGAGTCTACACATCAGAAAAATTCACTGTTCGTCCCTACGCCATCAAGACCATCTCACGTGTGCGCTAACCCTTGCCGTCACCACCTAGATTAGCGCATCACTAGCGTGTAATTGCTTGCGCTGCGAATATGAGTTCAATTCACAGCGATCTTGACCTCCCTGAACACCCCTTCACAGATTCTGAGAGACGCTTTCTTCGCCTTGTCAACGACAGCACTCCCTTGTCTGATACTGTGCGCAAGCAACCTTCTCTTCCTCCAGGAGTTGTCAGGAGGCACTATCTTTCGAGACTTCCTGTAAGTACTGCTACGACCGTGTGCAGACAGGCGCCTGAGTTGCCAGTCCATCAGCGAATCCATCAACGAGAGCGAGTACTCTGCAGTAACCGATTACTTCGAGGAGGATCCTATTGGTCGTCCGCAAAGCATCTTGCTCCCCGAAAACCCCAGAGACTACTTCGTCCCTGTGCGTTACCCCTGACCATCACATGGTTCAATTTGACTGATTTTTCCAGACCACTGACCCTCCCAGAGAGAGGGTCAAGACGCTCACCAGAATTTACAGCGGGTTGGCTCGTCTTGCCAGCAAGAGTAGCACGAACCTTGCCGAGCTCTCTTCCGCCACCAAGGAGAAGCTCAAGAATTTCAAGCTCACCAGATCCCAAAGCACCTACAACCTTCAAGGTCTTTTGTCACTCTCACCCTCACCCTCTCCTTCACGTAGCGCCACTCCACCCCTTCCAACAAGCCTCCCTCAAGCAGACGACAGATCGAGTGTGTCTGTCGCCCAGCCCGAAAGCGTGTCCTCAACCAGCAGCGTCGAGCCATTGCCAACCAAGCCACCCTCGAGATGGACCAAGGCTCGCCTCAGCCTGCGCGCGTCCACTTGTAAGCTACCCCTGAATCTGACGTTGCAACATCAAGCGTTCTGACTTGTCTCCCAGCGCGCCTCAGCGGCAAGAAGAACTGAGCGGTATCAATCCGTATCGAGCACGCTCTTCGAGCAGCCACTGGTCTTTACCATACCGTCCTGGTCGCTCTACTACCGATGCCAATGGTAGTCCCCTGGTGTCACGTCCAAGCGCAATGCCCTCTTCAAACACTTCTTCCTCGCCACAACCTCATGTCTCTGATCCTATCACACCTCTTCCACCCTCTCTCCAGTCTCCTCATGTCTTCAAGCCAGTTATCTCTCCATCGACCCCGACCGGACCCTCTCACCTCTTCACTCCTGTCACGCGCGCCGCTTCGCCCTCGTCGAAGTCAACCCACAACTTCAAGCCGGTCATTATCGACGATTCGCTCTCGCCCAAGTCACCTCACAACTTCAAGCCAGTCGTTATTGACGATTCGCATCCGCCCAAATCATCTCACAACTTCAAACCAACCATCTTGGACGACCCAAAGTCGCCCATCTCTCCCCACACCTTCAAGCCTATCATAGCTGCTCCTGCATCCTCTCCCAAGTCTCCTCACAAGTCCAAACGTGTCGTCTTCGCCGACTCGGATGTCATCGCTGGCCCTTCTTCCATGCGCGCCGCTCCAGCACCAGTCCGACCTCCACCTTCGCTTGTTGTAGCCGAACCTGCCTCACTCGAGGCCGAGCCTTCTATTCCCCGTCGCCCACGTTTCAAACCTCGTTACAAGCCTTACATCCCCCGTCCTCCACCTACCGATGCCAAGGTTACCTTTCCTAATGGACTCGATGGAGACAATCCCTACCCGCGTCCCTACGGCGGAGGCTGGCGCAATCACGTATACCACCTCTACGAGAGACTGCCCCGCTCTAGGCTCTTGGTCGATCCTTATGCCGAGCCTGCTAAGGAGCCCAAGGAGGAGAGCAGCCATAACCACTACGGTGGCCGTTCCGCAGCCCAGAGAGAGTCCACCAGATATGTGCACCGTGCCAGTGATGGCAACCTTCATGAGGCATACGAGATGGACGATTTGTCCACTCCCAAACCCGACCCGGCAGACGCTCCTGCCGACACCGACCCCAAGACCTTTGTAGGCACGGCCGTCTCCATACTGCAGGCCGTCAGAGACAATGTCAAAGTCTGGAACGTCAAGGCGCGCGATCCCGCCGGCAACGTCTACTTCTACGAAAAGGCCTATGTGCCTCGCTTCGAAAAGCACTCCCTGCGCCCCTCGAAGCGCAGGTTCAGCATCCGAAATTTTCTCAACCGCCGCCTATACGGTAGACCAGGTGATGGAGCCAATTTGCTCATGCCTCATATCCCCATTGACGTCAGTATACCTGGCGTCGACGACATCAAGCAGCGCATGGCCATGGCCCAGGCCATGATGAAGAAGAAGGAGCATCCACTCGGCGACCTCGACTGGCTCACCAAATTCGACATGGTGGCCCAAGCCAACAAGAACAAGGCCGCCAAAAAGGCACAGGAGAAGAAAAAGGCCAAGGAGTCGAAGAAGACCCGAAAGGGGCCGGGCAAAGTCTCTCGTCTCATGTCTCGCTGGGAAGAACGTTGCGAGAGAGAAATGCTCGCCAAAGCACAGAGAAACTATGCAAAGGAGTTGGAGGAGGAGAGAAAGGGGAAGAAGAAGGTTGCTGCTCCTTCCTGCCCTCCAGTCATCAACCACGACAATGACCTTGTCGGGAATCACGAGCCAGTAGAGGCCTCCAGAGAGGCACAGGAGAAGCAGAGGGCCTTGGACATGGAGGAGGCAAGAAGGGGGAAGAAGAAGGTCGTCGACCCCATTCCCAGCCCAGACAACCTACGCCACGAGCATGAGCCCGCTGGTATCGCCGTCCGTGTGCCTCCCTCGCCGGCCAATACTCCTGCCACACCCCTCTCCTCTGCATTGAAAGAACACGGTGCTCCTAGCGATCGCCGTATCCGGCTGCGTTACCAGGCCGAACGCACCCAAATGGCCATTGCTGCAAAGCAGAGACGCGAGCATGATAAGCTCGTAGCCAAGAAGCAAACCAGCAAGGATCAGAAGAAAATGAAGAGGATGAAGAAGCAAGTTCGTGTGACTGACAAGGCGGACAACCGCACAGAGGAAGAGATGCGTCGGCTCGTGCGTGAACACAGAGCCAAAAAGAAAGCCGAAGAGACGTTGGCTGAACAGCATCAGAAGGATCTGGACTCGATGGAAAAACAGTTCCTGGACATTACTCCTCCTCGCCTTCGCACTCCCAATCGCTACAGGGACTGTGACTTTGAAGAAGCAGAGCAACTCGTCACCCCAAAGTCTCCTGAACAAGCCCAGTTCGAGGCCAACCAAGCTGCCACTCCTCGCACACCTACGCCTTACGTGCTTCCTTCTGTCGAGGAAGAAATCGACGAAGAAGAGGAGAAGCAGATTGTCGACCTCACCAAAAGCTTCAAGGAGTTCCTCTGAGCCGATCTGCTTTGTTTTACTCTGAGTGTGGTGGTCCCTGTCGCTCCTTCCTCGATCTTCTTACTTGTCGCTACCTCCTTGGTTATTTTGCTTGCCGTTCTTTCTTTGGTTTTTTACTTTTGAGTCTTTTGACATTGAAGTTTTGTTTTTCTTGGGGTTGTTGATACCGAGAGCTTCATACTGAGGCTGTTTAATACTGGGTTTTGCTTTTCGGGAGTTAGGAGTTGGGAGTCGTTTATGCTTTTTCTTTTACTTCACAAGCACATAAGACAAAAAAGAAAATCATAATAATTGTTTCGAGTAAATGTTTCTTCCTACATTACGCTTCCTCCCCGTGTTAAAAGACTCTTACGATCTCACGATCGACCCCTCTCCAACGATGTTATATGCCTATACTGTAGGGTACGAAAATGCATAGTTGCTTCCAAAATCAGAAGTGTGACCATAGAAATATCTCGATATACAGGATGAGGACGACGAAGACGACGCAACTGGAGACCAGCAAATGCACGGAGATGATCATGACGACCTGCAAGATTACGAGGACGAAGACGACGAGGATGAGAGTAACAAGGCGAACGTCAACAACCTCTCGGACGCTCGAAAGATGATCCAGCAGTGGCAACAAAGATCTGGCATCCCCGTTCCTTCGACCTCCTCTTCCCCTACGCACACCATTGGCTAAAGCCTCTGGTCCTTTCTTCTTTCATCATCCCCCTTCTTTCGACCTTCTCTTCCGCTACGCATACCAATGGCTAATGCCTTTGGTCCTGTCTTCTTTCATACCGACGGTCAACTCCTCTGGTCTTTTCCGCATACTGGGTACGCTTGCCTCATACCAACCAGAAGGTGCGCTTGCTTTTTCCGGTACAAGCCGATGCTTTCTGTGTCCATGAGGTGCGCTTGCCTCTCATACAAGCATCTACGAGGTACGCTTGCCTTTCCCAACACAAGCCGATGCTTTCTGCGTTCACCAGGTGCGCTTGCCTCGCCAATACAAGCCCATTTTCCCTGGTTAAGCGAGTTTCTCTCTTCTCCTTGCAAAAGCCACAAGAACAACATGGACCCAAAGAAGGAGCAAACCGTTTTGATCACCCTCGGCATTCCTTCAGAAGATACTCAGCCCAGTCAAGTTCTCGCCGTTGACGCTGGGGCGAATGACAGAGATTCGAAGTCAAAAACCCGCTCGGAATACAGCAATGGAGAGATGCGACAAAGACACAAAAGGAAAAGAAGGACATGAAGCAACAACAAAACGCATGTTCGAGAATACGAATAACAGAACTCGATATGAATAAACGCGAAAGACGTGAAGAAGCAACATGATGGAAGCATGATACGAATGAACGACTACAACTTGAGCTGCTTCTGAGTTTCGGAAGCGAGTCTTGCTACCAGAGACAAGATGCATGTCGACTCGAAAACAAACAACCGATCAGCAAGCAGCAACTAAGAAACATGACAAAGACACCAAACAAAAAGGAAGGAACTGAAGCAACAACAAAACGCATGTCTGAGAACACGAACAACAGAACTCGATATGAATAAACGAAAGACATGAAGAACCATGATACGAATGAACGATCACGACTTGAGATACCCCTGAGGTCCGGAAGCGGGTCTTCCTACCAAGGCAAAAAGAATATGAATGTTCGACTCGAAAACAACCAATCAATCAGCACACCACAGCAAAGAAACACAACAAAGGCAAACCAAAAAAAACCACAAACCAAAAAAAACAAAAAAAACCACAAAACAAAACAACAGAAAACAAAAAACACACACAAAAAACACACCAAAAAACACACACAAAAAACACACCAAAAAACACACCAAAAAACACACCAAAAAACACACAGAAAACCACAAAACAAAAAACCCACCAAACAAAAAAAAACAAAAAGAAGCAAAAAACAAAATAAAAACATATGAAAAACACAACCCAAAAAAAAAACACCAAGTCAATCGAGACCTCGAGTATGAGAACAAAACAACAGCATGCGCAAACGAGTTTACGACATGACGAACGAACAAGACCGAGTCATGAGAAATCAAGATACCCCTGCAATCTTCGAAATGGTGTTTTTTCCTCTCTCTTCCCACCATGCATGGAAAGCGCAAAGTTTTCGGAAGGTATGTGTTTGGGAAACTGATCTTTTTCTGGGAAAGCACGGAGTCTGTTGGAAAAGTGTTGTTTCTTCTGGCATGGTGGTATCTTTTGGGGACAGGATCCATGAATGGGTTTCTCTTGGTCTGTTTCTGGGGATTTTCTTGTTCATGAGGTGGCAAGGAAAGGCCTGTTATACGCACCTGTCTTTGTGTGTTGTTGGCACTGAAGTCTGACAAGGAACAAACCACCACGTGCATACAAAGACCAAAGGCAACAAACTCAATCAAAAACATAACCTTCAAATACCACTGTTCCAATTCTCCTGTGATTTCAATGTACTGTGGTAGATATGAGTCTTTGTAGGTTTCTGCTCTTCTCTTACCTCTCGAATGCAAGATGCGAGTTCACTTCCACTATCAAGAGCTCTCAAGACGGCCGTACTAGAAGCCAGTGGAGTTATAGCTCTCGGTGGATACCATGGCTAATCAAGAGACAACAGTGCACTTCCAAAGGTCTCAACCACCTCTACACCATCCGCGAGAGGTAGTTGACAGTATACCAGGCAGTGGAACACGCGTAGCACGTCCGTAAACGAGATACACTAACAAATCATTCCCTGAAGTCGACGAAGTAGTAGACAGTAGTTGTCGACTCACAAAGAAAAAAACAGCATCTTTGACGAAGCGAGAACCACAAGAATAGCGTCGTCAACGACCCGGTGAGCGAGCGGTGTGTTGGCGGCATGGATGGGCACAGATGCAGCTGAACACAGGATCCAGAATCTGTCATGTTGATAGCGATGTGCGCTTTCATGTCGCTGATCATGACATCCATGACGGTGTCCTGGTTCCGGATGAAGATGATGGGAGTATATCTTGGGGGAGAAGTTTGCTGAAAGACAAGTGAGTGAGGAGAGAAGATGATGGTGAGATTGAGATACAAATGTAAGTGTAAAATGGTGGTGAATCGTAGATCAACGGTTGGTTTGATATCTATCAAGATATACAAAGGTATCGTCTTTGGTGGATATGTCCAGTGGAGATCATTGCTTTGTAGCTCTTTCTTTGGACGCTGCTGTTGTTCCAATGCCATGTTGCCTTTTTATATCTGCGTGTGACAGTGGTAGTCGGATCTGGAAGTTGTGATTTGGTAATCGAGTGACTCTTTTGGTTCATTTCTTTCTCATTTTGGTAGATGGTATATGTACAGCATGGCCGCTGGAATCGTGCAGTTGGCCATGTATAGTGTTACAGTGTGCTTGATATCAAGCGGAATGTCTTCTCTTCTTGATTTGCATGTGTTGTATGTAGGACAAGTCGACGAAGAGGCAAGTAGATGCGCAGGGGGTATTGGAGATGTCCAGAAAGGTGCCAGATGAGTGCTTTACGCCTCGGCAGCGATAGCCTTTGCTTCCATAGGTGTAGCGACAAAAGGATCGGAATCAGTGGTCTTGAGAAGATCAACCACCGTGCCGTCGACCAACTCCAAGCTCCACTCTGTAGTCTCGAACTGTGTCTCGTGTCAGCACTTCATCTTCTCTTCAGAACAGCATGTCAAACTCACAATGCCCATCCTCGTCTTCCTGTGACTCTTGAACCTCATCTTGGCCTGTTGTCTCGTCCCCTTGACCCAATACACGACATCAATCTTTCCATGCAACTGATTAATCTCTCCGCCGATATAAGGAATCTTGCTCGCGAAATAGACCTCGTCTCCCAGAATCTCTCTCGCCAAAGCATTCGTTCGCAACGAGTACATTGTGCTGGTCACGACCGACGAGTTTTGCTTTTGGTAGTTGAAGATGGCGAGGGTGGAGGCAGCCATGGCGGTGAGGAAGAGGGGCACGGTGATCATCCAGGATTTGCTGGGAGTCATGTCGGGGAGGGCGCGGTCGGCGCGGCGCTCCATCAGAGGACCCGAGTTTGGTTTCGGAGCGGCGATGAGGGTGCGGCGGGGAGCGAGGGTGGTGGCATTGTTGCGCTTGAAGAGGGCCTCGAGGGGCTTGCGGAGCGGTAATCTCGGTGGCATTGTGAAGATGTGTGTGACGGTGTCTCTGTGTCTGGGCAAAAGAAGGTCTGGTCATGGCTGCAAGTGACTGCTATACCCACGGCTTTTCTCCGGCAAAGCGCTGGCTGCACGTCATTCGCAGCTTCCCACTCCGCGGCGCGTCTTCCCGCGTTTTGGAGGGGACTGAAACAATTTACAGCTGGAGCCTGGTCGCAACTGCTGAACAAGACAATCATGGCCGCCCGTCTCCGCAAAACATTCCACTACCCGACCGAAGATGCAGGCAGCGACGACAGCGACCGCGAAGAACTCGACGAGCAAGAGCAGGAAACAATCATCGAAGACCTCGCAAAGAGGGACTTGGACAACACAATCTTCTACCGCCGCGCTTTCGTCGCTTTGCCCGCTGCTGCAGCTTTGATCTATCTGCCTGTCTTGTTCTCTGCCGACACTTTCCGACATGTCTTGTTGGCTTTGCTGTCCTTGACGTCGCTGGGAGGCACAGTTTACATCTTGCTCTATGTTCCTTCTGCGCCTGCTGCTGTCGACAGCTCAAGGTTGTCTGCCGCTATGATTGACAGTAGAGGTCCGTTGGATGTTGCTTTACCCTGGCTGAACGCTGCGCTTACAGTGGTACTTGCGCTATCGGGTGTGCTGGCTTGGAAGAGAGACCTGATCGACGAAGCCTGGCGTGCCTTTCTGCCTGGTGGTACGTCCTCTCCATCCACCGCTCTTTCCCATGAACTTGCTGATTCCCGGTTTGCAGCCATCTTCCTCGTTACAATCTACGCTCGTTCTCAACTTGTGCCACTCGACGTCGCCAGCTTGGAGCGTCTCAAGTACAATTACAAGGGTGCTTGATTCTTTGAGTTTTGCATGAACCTATTTATCCGTCATCAATCGTCATGCAACCTCCCAGTGATAGCCTTGCTCTTTTTTGCTTCCTTTGAAAAACACCGCCTCTATTCGACACACCTTACACCATGCCTTGCCCCTTATCTATAGCATGTCTTTACATATCGATGCTTTCGTGGAATCGCAAAACTGCGTTGTTGTCGAGATAGCCGTCCACCTCGTCTGGCAACGCATCGAAGGATGCACGTGCAACCTGCTCCTGTGTTGTTGAGTTGGTCACATCTGCAATCAACACCAGTCCTGCTGTCTTGACTGATTCAATCAATGCCGGCACCAGCTCCTGTCCATTTTGTCAGCCCGTGCTTGCTTGTCTCAGTCCGCTTGCCACTTACCAATAGTCTCGAGCTGCACATCAGTCCCATGAAGTTGTTGCTTTGCGCGATTCTAACGGCTTCCTTGACAGATATCGTCGTCCGTCCGCTGCTGTACAAGGGCCACTCTGTCTCTTCTGACATTGCTTGTTCGATGCCGAGGTCGTTACACAAGAGCACAGGGTCTGCAGATCAATAAGTCAGTTCTTTTTGTCGAGTCATCCGCTGCTAGCCACTTACAGTTTGGTTGCTTCCAGTTGAGTGCTGTGCAGATGTTGGCGTTGTACGAAGAAAACACAATTGGTCTGATAAAGCCTTCGTTGGCTCCGCGTAGACGGCTTGCGTGATCAAAGACCTCCTTCAATGAAGCATCCACAAACTCGTTGATGTTGCCCGTAGGGCCAAGTTGCAGTTGCTCCTCTTCCGCCTTTGTCGGGAAGAGCATGTGCACGTCGAGATGCATCTGCGGAGGCAGTATCTCGAGAACGTCGTGGAGAGAGCACCATGATGTTGCAAGTCTCTTTGCCAACTCGGCGGGTGAAGACTGGAGCAGCGCTCTCAAGCCTTCAGGTCCTTTGCCGTTTGCCTTGCCGATCGCAGAGAACTGCTCGTACGTCACTCGACTAATCAGGTCGTTTCTCACGCCGTACGCTGCCAGTGTCGATGGCATGGCCCATGAAGGATACAGGACTGGCACACCATCCTTGGTTGCTTGCACAAAGATGCGCATGTAGTCGCCGCTCAAACTCGAACCAGTGATCAGTGCGTTGGGCTGTGAGCTGATCTGACTCGTTGCCTTCCAGTATGTAGCAAACTGTGTAATCTCCATGGGAATGCCATGGAATGGTGTGACGACTTGATATTTGAAGCTGATGCGTCCAATGGCTCGGAGTCTAGGGTCGAAAAGTTCCAGATGCCAGTTTCCAGAACTACTGTATCTGCTCGAGAATACAAGTGACGACGCTGCACCTCTAGCAATCACCTTGGAACCAAATGTAGGGAATATGTCGAAGTCAATTGAGAAGGTGTCGAGATTCTCGATTTGGAAAGAGATGACCTTGAATTCGTCCTGTATCGGCAATGAGATGTTGCGGGGAATAAGATCTGAAGACTTGGATGATATCGTCAATCTTGCAGCAGGGTACTTATTGTCGCCATAGAACTCGATCGCCTCAGAATCTTTCGAGTCGAAACTGATGACGATGAACGTTTTTGTTGTGTCAAGGAAGTTGTGGCCGTAGCGTCTGAGAGGGATGATAGGCGGAGGCAAAGAGAGGTCAGGAATTGCTTCCATATCTGCACTTGCAGGGATTGGTGCGCTTGAGCTGAGGATTGATTGGAAAGTGGCAGGAGCTGGTGTTGCCTCTTCGCGAGCAATACCCCTGCCATGGCCCGCCTTCTCCAGCAAACGTAAACAGTCGAGGTGGCCCTCCCATGCAGCGTAATACATGGCAGAGAGGTCTTTTTCGTCCAGTACGTCAACATCCGCGCCCAACTCAAGCAGAGACTGCAAGCAAGACAAGTGACCCTCGCTCGCAGCGTGGAAAAGAGGGGTCCATTGATAGAGCTTGTCAGGTTGATCCAGGTTGGCCCCGTAATTCTTCAACATCTCCAGTATCTGCGGGCTACGTCCTGATCGGGGAACCAGATGTTGTGGGTAGAGACCTTCTGCATCAGGCAAGATTTCTGGGTGGTACTGGAGGAGCAGATCCACGATCGAGACTGATCCGTACTGACAAGCCAGGTTGAGCGGAATGTGATCGGCCTCGCTAGTCGGGTCTACGCGAGCCCCCAATTCCAAGACTGCTTGTACGGCGGCAAAACGAGCATGCACAATGCCGTGAATGAGAGGTGTGAAGTTGTCCAAGTCCTTGTAGTCGACACTTTCAGCGACCGGTGCAGCGTTTGAGGAGGTACTCTCTATGCCTTGCATTGCATCCGCCGAGTCGTACTTGACTAGCTCCTTGACCACCTCGACGTGGCCGCGCATACAGGCATAGTGCAGCGGAATACGGCCATAGATGTCAGTCGCTATGGGTTTTGCCCCACGCTCGAGGACCATGGTCAGGCTGAGTAGCCTTCCTGAGATTGACAACTCGTGTAAGCAAGTGCGTTCGTTGATTTCGTCCACGTAATTCAGGTCAACCAGATCTGTCTCCAGCAGGGATTTTTGCATCTCCAGAGGAGCATCGTTGATTGTGCTGAGGAAGATGCGGTTGATCCGTTCTCTTGCTTCATCTGTGGATCCCAGTCTTGAGATCCATTCCGTGATTAGTGTTTCGTTACCAGTATTCACTGCGTGTTGCATCTGCATCTCGATATCGTTATCCTCTTGCGCGCCTGCTTGCGGCTTTTGCTGTTGGTCGCCACTGGGAACATATTCGATCTTCTCGCCTTCCGCCCAAGCGCCAAGTTCAAGCAAGCTTGAAGTGGCCTGATCGGAAAGATCTCTGATAACATCTCTGTTGAAACAAGGCTGAATCTCTACAGCCCTCGAAAGGTACAGCTCCTTCGTGCGTGACTTCGAAGTTTTGTCCCACTATAAGATCAGATTAGCAATCGACGATTAATGCTTTCTAGCAACGAAACCTTACCTTCTTGAGGATCTTTGAGAAGGCTGTCTGGTTGATCTCGATGAATTGCTACACTAGTCAGAATTTCTCTTAGATTGCGTTCGGCATAACAAACCTGGAGCTTGTCGAGATCACTGTTGAACAACCGGAAGCCTTCGTCCAATGTAACGAAGACTGTGGAGAGTTTTGAAGCAGACAATCCACGGGCTTGTAATGATTTCTTCCTGTCCGTCAATGTCTTCAACCGTAACTTGAGCTGCGAGATGGGGTCAGTCAGAGCTTCAGACGCCGACCATTGCTAACACACCTCGGCCTCTTTCTGTAGATAGAAGATGTTGACCTTTTCAAGTTCACGCTCCTACAGCATTGTCAGTCTGTTCTCATTGAAAGAGAAGATATGATCTTACTAGTCGGAAGAAGAACGTGGCTTTGTTTGCTTGCAGTGAAGCTTGAGAATCTGCAAGACCGCTTCCGGCATGTGTGAGGTCTTGGGCGTGTATGACTGGTGTCGCACTGAGCTTCTTGATCAACTGTAGATTGTCAGTGTGAGTCAGATATGGAGACTGGTATGCAAAGGTCGAAAGCGGCGACATCGTGAGGTGTTTACCTTCTTGAGGGCCTTGTAGTCAACAAAGCTGGCAGCATATTCGGGGATATCCAGCTGCCTCTTCTGAATGTGTTTGCCGAACTTCCTGATGGCGAGACAGTCAGATCATGATGATGAACTTGCCGTGAAAAACAGGAATCTCTGGTAATAACGCACATCTTGGCCGAGAGGAATGCCTTGTCGGCGTTCTAGAATTATGGCGTGAAAGCGCTGTCGAGCAGCTCTGCTATCAAGAATGACAGAATGTGATCGGCAAGCAAGCGACGCAAAGTTACTGATGAGCGGCGGGCTTGACTCTTATTTGGACTGCAATCCTTGTGGCATATGGGTCCAGGGCGAGATTGTTCGTGTTTGCGGTTGGAAAGGGCGTCAGACGAGTCTCGCGTACACGTAGCAGCTTGCCGACGGCTGTTGAGAGGGGACCTCGATGAGCATTGGCAAATGCCGCCAACCTAATAACCACGAAGTGGATCGTTCTCTGAATTCCCTGGCCTCACCACGTTTAGAGGTTGGAGAAAGCACAACTTCAAGCTAGAAAATTCAACCAATGAAATCGCCGCGGGGTCCACGTGCCTTCCTGAACTGGCGGCTTCCCGACCTTAGCTTCGCAACTCGCCCGAGCCATCGTCGCTACACGATTTGAAGAGCAGTGTTTTTCAACGCCTGTCGCTGCCATATTCGCGATGAGACAAGCATCTTGTTGGTCAAAAAGCTGCCAGTGCGAACGCCACGTTGCCCGTATCCCAGTCTGTCGGTATTCGTGACGAGTGGCCAGGCCGATTTTTCTGCCCATGTTCCCATCTATCTAAGGGTGTATGTCAACCATTAACCTAGCTCGACTTGCTGTCGCGTGCCCACCAAAGGTCCAGCCGGTCTCATTCGCATGTCACCGCCCCACTAACATGTGTGCTCTTCCAAGTTCCCCTCCGTTCCCCTGCTCTCCATAACCTCTACGTTCCCTGATTCATTATTCCAGCCGGTTGCCGGCTTCTGCCTGACTTGGTATAAGAAGACCTCAGCAAAGTCCCTGGCGATATCATGGTATTCGTGGTGAGTATGAGGCTTGCCCTGATAACGTACCATAATTAATCAGTCTTTCGTCCGTAAAGCCCCGAACGCATTCAGGGTCGGCCAGCCTGAGGTTACATTATAACATGGCCCAGTCCACCCCTTCTTTCACATGTGACAATTGTCATTGACGGCCGCGGAACCTTCTTCCGCCGCCCTCGTACGTCCAGAACAAACAATAGACAAGGAGGTCTTGTTTTTTGGGTTGAAACACCTTTGCACTTCAGTCGAACCTTCCTTGGAGCTAGACTTGACATTGCCAGGAGTCAGCCATTGCCCTTTCCCTGGACGCAGCACAACACGTGCAGCAAAGACATGACTCTTGATTTCAACCACCCTTTCAACCTCCCCAAGATCGATACCTACCAGGCGCCCCGCATCAATTTTACCTCTGTTCGCTCTCTTCCTATTATTATCCTGCTTGGTCTGACTGCGTCCCTTGCGCTGCCCATCCATCATGCTCCTAGAAATCTACCAGCCACCGCCCTCCAAACTCGACACATACTACATTCTTGGAGAGATTGCTTAGAAAGCTACCGCCTTGGCCGATGTTCATCCCACCGTCGATTTGGACCTGCTTCGTCAGCTTGCCGATAGTGTTCGAAGTGATCGGATTGGATCCGAAGATGCGACCCGTGCTTTGTGTCAGGTTTTCGAGGACACTTTCACTTTCGAAGTGCTGCACGGCCAGCTCAATGCCGATTTGAAAGCAAAAGTCTCGGCATTTCTCAGTGGTACTCCGGCAGAGACCATTGCAGCCAAAGGCTTCGATCCAACCCCCGCTCCTCCGAGTCTCCACAGACACCTTTTCGGCAGCCATGAGCACAAGAAGCATCACCTCTTTGGCGGTCGTGCCTATGCTAAGGTTGAACAAGGGATGGATGCAGCGGAGCATCGTCCCGTCGTGTTTGAGGACCACGAAAGGACCATGATCATGCAGGTCCGAATGGCATACCAGCAGCAGTATACTGAACTGCCCGCTGACGCACCTTGCAGGTCCACGCCGATATCCCGTTCCTCAACTGGCAACAAAACGTGCACACTAGACCAGCCCTGACCTTCGTCCCATCCACTGTACTCGGTCTGCAGAACCTGATCAAGGCATATCCTCACAAGCGCATTCGATGTAGTGGCTATCGTCATACCAGATCCGACTTCTTCGCGGAGGATGGAGATATCCTCGTCTCCTTTGTCAGCCTGCACCACGTCGCAAGTGTACTACCAGAGATGATCAGCATTTTTACTAGTCGGATGAACGAAGCGGAGGTGTCGGGAGAACTGAGGAGCGTTCAAGCCTTTCCTCCCAAAGCAGGTCAAGCAGATACTCAGCTTGTTCGAGTTGGTGTGGCTGTTACTCCTGAAGAGCTTCGCGGGTGGGCTGTCCGGGACGGTTGGTCGCTACCTGTAGATGTTACAGCTGACGAGTAGGACGAGCGAGACGTTACATCCATCTTGACGTGTTGCTGACTGTTTTCAGGATAACCACTGGTGGAATGGTTGGGTCGATTTGCCACGGTTCGGGCTTCCTACATAAATGCATCAACGACTACATCAGATCAGTCGAGTACGTCGATGTCAACGGTGCCGTTCAGACGATCACGGACAGCAGCGAATTGCACGCTGCACTGGGTTGCTTTGGGCTGCTCGGTATCATCACGCATGTCACCTACGAGGTCAAGAAAATGACTTTCGCTGTCATGCAACCTCGCAAGGTGAAGACAATACTCGCCATCCCACCACCTGATCCCAGCCAAGTTCCCGAGGCACTACATGCTGAAGTCAGCCCTGAAGAACTCCAGGAAGCCATCACCGACTTCGAACGACGAGCTGAACAAGACCACTACGCCGAGTGGTCATGGTTTTCCTATCAATCGGATGTTCTCGTCAACACATGGTCAACAGTCTCTGATGGTGAAGGGCAAGAGGACTACACGACCCCCGCACAAACATTTCTGCAATGGATAGCGGCGTAGATCACCGCGGTCATCGTCGGAACTGATTTTTATTCTGACATACCAGCGAGATGGCAGTCTCAAATACTCGCGACAGGGAACATGGCCGTATTGTCGCCATTGACCACTGATCCAGATGATCTTCAGATCAAGACTAAATTGCCAAATGCACTACACTTTCGACGAGGTCGCCACTACGCGAGGTCCAGAAACATGGAACTAGAGCTGCCAATACCGCCCTCACCAACGGACAAGAGCAAGCCTGATTGGATGACAGTAAGAAAGGCTTGGTGGAGCGTCATCGACTTGGTATACCGCTCGGCAAACTCACCAATGCGTCTAGCAATGGACATGAGAGTTACGGGTGACAGCGATATAATCATGGCTCCTCAACGTGGAAACAGTCATGGTACTGTAGCCATCGAGATTGGTTCAGTCACTGATACGGTCACCGAGGAAGAGTGGCAGACTTTTTGTCAAGGCTTTGTAGATGGTTTGACCGCACTGGCTCCTGAAGGTAGGCTGCGTCCTCACTGGGGAAAAGAGTGGGTAAAGATGCGGTTTGGTGGTCTTCCAGCTCGTGAGTATGTTAGGACAATGGCATACAAGACCGAGATACCAGAGTGTATGGCAACGTTGGAGAGAATTGGCAAACGTCAAGGATGGACTACGAAGGACTTGCACAACAGATTCTCCAACAAGCTGTTGGACGATATTTTCTTCTGCGAGGCTCCCGCACATGCTTGACGAATCAACCTCGCTCTCATGGAGAGTCTATAGTATGATAGCAATAAATTACTTTTTGATAGTATCGAGCGATATGCCAAGGTGTGGCTGGTGAAGACCCTGTGGCTGCATTGTGGCTTGACCTGTGCGCTGACCTCCATGGCTCCACTGGATAGACATCCATTACATCTTCTATATTCCCATCATCGCACAAACAAACCCCAGGGCTATATCGTAACTCACATACAACCATCCACAACTACAACAGTGCTTCCAGCTCACTAGTCCGCCTCAAAACGCAAAAGTCGCAAACTTTACAGTCAAGTTTTCACGCACACATCGCCACCATGCCCGGCGCAAAGTTGTGGGCAAAGATGATCGGATCGTACGCGCTATCTTCCTTTTAACTATTAAAATCGTATGAGGGTATATGTGTTGATAAGCTGTTCTCTAGGGGTGCTGTCCTGTGTATCGGCGGTCCTTACCTGATCTACTACGTCACGCCAACTGAGGAGGAATTGTTCATGGTAAGTTTTTTCTTCTTGTCCTAATCAATGATCCTCCATTCCAAATATTTGGAAAGGCAGCTTTCTTCGAAGCTTCTTGTGTATGAGTGGCTTTTGGTTGTGGATATGTGTGACTGACACGAAATGCGAACACAGAGATACAATCCTGAGTTGCAGAAAAGATCGCTGGAGAACCGCAAGGAGAAGCAGGAGAACTTCAACGAGTGGGTTGCGCAGCTCAAGAAGCACTCGAAGAGTGATTTGCCTCGTAAGTTGGATTCCTCCCTCTCTCATTTCTCGTGTCTTGTTTCCTTTATCTTTGTCGACTTTGCGGTTTCTTTCCGTCCATTCCTCTTTTTTTTTTACAGATGGCTTGGGCTCTTGAAATTGTGGCTTCTTTTCTTCCTCCTTCTTTTCTCTTGGAGAGCGCCGGTCTTGCATGCCTCTTGTCCGATCTTTCCTGCTTCCGAGTCTACGTGATCATCATTTCTGCTTCTCTCGAGCCTGCTCAAGCTTCGCTATGCAAACTTCAGCATCACATACTGACACATTCTTTACAGTCTGGACAGCCTGGGACAAGGAAGCTCTCGCACACAAGGAAGCAGGTGCAGCCCGCCTGATCGAAGAACGCAGAATTGCCGAACAGGTCGCTCAAGCCAGAAGAGACGAGATCAAGAACTCTGCCGCCTAAGTCTTTTGACAGAAACACATTGGGAGAAACACAGGCAATAGGATCGGGGTGTTCCTTATAACTCTGTTTGTATTTTTAGAATTTGCAAGTCGATACGCTTCTCAACATGTTTATTTCTTCTTGCTCTCAATGTATCGTTGATACTTGTGTGACTCGACTTTCTGTTCTCTTCTCCCACTGCATTTCAGAGCAACAAAAGGCCATCAAGATGCATGGTTGTTTCCATATCAGAGCGGTGTCCAGAGAGAGTCGATGATATACTGGTTCTCAGTGAATATCTCTCTGTTCCTCGATAGCATCGTGCATTTTGATAACACACTTGGGAAAACAAAGTCTTGACAAGAACGTCGTTATGTCCATTCCCTGTTTAAACATCTCCGTTTCTCCTCCCCTCCTGAATTCAATCATCATCAATCATAACAACAGGAATCCCCTTTGAAGTAACCATCACCTCAGGCACCTCATCCTCCCCACCACCAACTTCCCTCACAACAACCTCCTCACCAACCTTCTCAGAAGACAACACCATCTTCTTCGGCAACATCCTAACCTCAACCTCAACCTTCCCCCTCAATCCCGACATCTTCTTCGCAACCTCCGCCCTCAAAACCCCCCATTTCTCCACCGCTTCTTCGGGGGAAAGCGGTGTCTGTCGCACCTCTTCTGCTTCAAACAGACACGATACATGGTTCCCCTGCGCGATTCTTCTGGCGCTTGTCTCGTTGGCTACCGCAGCTAGCATGGTTCCGCGTTTGGCGTGGCACATTTCGTAAATGTAGGGGTCTGTGAGTTTGAAGCGCGAAACTGCGATTTCGATGGCGTGGCGGTCGGCGGAGAGGCATTGTTTGTAGGTGCGGAACTTGGTGTTGGGGGTGCGGGCTTTGGGTAAAGAGGCCTTGGAGATCGGGGTGGTGGGAGGTTTGCGGGTGGGTGTTGGGGGTGTGGTTTGCTTTGGCATGGCTTTGGTGGTGTGGAAAGTGGTTGTTTGGTTCTGCTGAGCAGAGAAGGTGTTAGGATATAGATATCTTTACTGATGAAACAAGGGTAGGGATACTTACTTTTGGCTGTGATGGGCGAGCTTTTGATACTGAGGTCTGTAGTGGTGGTGTTGCTTGTGTGGAGTTTTGCGTAGGATCGTAGCTGGTTTTTATAGTCTCTACAGAGTGATGTGGTTGCAAGAGTGAACAGGAAGCGGAGAGTGATGTTATACGTCTGTTGTCGTCGCTGCCTAGCTGTCGCTCCGACGATGGAACAGAGCTTCTTATAGTGAATATCAAGCACGAGCACAGGGTGTTGAACCAACCACATGCAACGACGACAGCATTCACAGTGCTGTTACGACGATGCCTTAGAGCTTGTGTAGTGAAGAGTAGGCACGAGTAGCAGGTCTCTTACGGATCACGAGCAAAAATGTCGATACTCCGATGCCTAAAAGGCTTATAGTAAAGTACGAACAGCAAGCTTCAACCATCCACATACAGTATCGACAACCTCCATGTCAACTTCACATGAAGGCATCAAACACGTGTTGTGAAGCGAAAAGGGGGAGTGTTGTTGACAGTCGATGACCCAGGCTTACGGGTCGCGTACACTACCCCGACGACGGCATGCGAAGTCAAGTGAAGCTTTGTTCGCTACGTTGGCCCCGTGATGTAGCTCTCAGGCGGTGCCGTGATGACCGTACGAGGTGGGGCCATCGACGGCAGCCGCGAACGACGTCGTCGCCTGCCTCGTGCGCGACGGTACCAGGACCCGACTCGCACTTCATACGAGTGAGCTTCCCGGAAGACTATTGAGCATCCATACGATCATGGCAAACGATCGTCTCGACAAGCTGAGATGAGAACTTTTATCTCCTCCGCTCGACGACGATCTCCTGTTCAGCACCCAATCGCTTTGAGAAGGCATCCCGAAACAGATCAATGACAAGACAGCTTCACAGTGTTACAGCCAGGGGCAAAGAAGAGTCGTTGGTCGTTGGCTATTATAATGTACTGTACTGACGATGCTGCCTGCGCTAACGCTGCTCGGAACCCCTTACTCATCAAAGACACTACGATTGAAGAAGCGGAAAATCTGTCTGCCGGCCTCCTTTCCGATCAATGCTGTCAACTCATCTTCATCCGCATTGGCAACTTCCAAGACGTTCTCGTACTTGAGGATCAAGTTTGTCAAGTTCTTTGGGTTGACTCCTGGTACAGCACGAAGCATGTCTTGTGGTAGTTGATTGAAAGTTCTCTCCTGACCATCCATGTCGCTCTCTTCCAAGCCAATATTGACGGCTTTGATCGGGTCGGGTTCTTCCTGTTGCTTTTTGAGCTCCTCGAATATCTCAGCGGTCTGGTATGGTGATGAAGACCAGATGATGCGTAAACGGGGGAAGGCCAGAGTCAGTAGCACGAGCTTGGACTGCAAATCTGATGCTTGCAGAGAACCAGACCCTACGCCAGCTGACAGATCCGCGAAGGGCTCTAGCGTGAAAGACTTTTGCGCATCGAACTCGATCAAAAGCATCGGGCTCTTGTAATGCTGTTGCATTGTTTCGGCTTGGTGGTAGAGACGACCGTTTTGGAAAGACTGGATAAGATCCTTGATCGACTTTCGTTCGATGCAAATCTCAGGGGTCAAAACATAATCGCCTACCGTCAGAGTGCATGGGACAATGACCATGTTCCTGCCATGCAGAAGTGATGGCAGAGACGATCGGAACTCTCGGACATCGATGACTACTCTTGGTGGTTCCGCCGTCGCAACAAGTCGACCTCCACCAGCGATGCGAGTATTGACCGTTCGCAAGAACGACTCCTGGGGGTCCAGCCCTGCAGGATCATGTGTCAAAGTCACCGCCATCGAACCTCTTTCGCGGATCAGCTTGGTGAAAGCATCCTTTTCCTTGCGTACAGCACTCAGATATCGTTGTTCCTCGACACTTCCTCCGTAGTACATGAAGTAAACTCTGACGTTTCTGTTCGAATGACTACTCCGGTACACTTCAATGCGTCGGATGAAAGCCGCGTCGGGCTCGTACATGATGACATATCTCGGCTTGGTCTCCTCGAGGATGTGTTCGTCCATGTCGCCATCGTAGGGGTGTACCATTATCAAGTCTTTCATGTCGTAAAGTTCATAAAAGTCGTCCATATCGTCCAGAGGGTCAGCACCAATCTCGGCTTTCTGTTGAGCTTCGGCTTCTGTGGGCTCGAGCTCGGCCAAGAGGCTTTGTACGTGGGACTCTTTGTCTCCTGCCACGTGAACGCTTCCGTTCGCTGTGCGTGTGGGAACGGAGGCAGCAGATGAACCACCTCGCATGCGGCGGCGCTTGTTAGACCCGCCGCCTCGTCCTCCTCGCCCAGCCTGGCCATGGCGCTGGTCGGTCGTACCGTTGATATTCTTCTGGTTTTCGGCAAAGAGTGAATTGCTCACTCGATTGAAGTCACGCTTCCAAAGGAAGTAGTTTCTGAGCTTCCGGCGCATCATAGCAGCACCAGACGGTCCTCGAGCATCTTCATCAGTATCGTCGGTCGCCGATGTCGTATCTGGAAGGACATTCATGCTCTGTAGGTATTCACGGATCTGCCGGCATGTGCCTTGGTCTCCACACATGATCAAGATACTACCGTTGGACTCGTCTTGGAATGAAGGATTGAAGTACATGTCACGCTCGATCTCTTCCAGAATCTCGGCCAGAAGATTCCATTTGGGCATTTCTTCGAGTACTGGACGCAGAGAGTCTGGAACACCAGTCCTAGCGTTGACACTTTGGCTATCCTTGATATTGCCAGTGTAGACACGACGCTTGGCGTTATCGAAGATGACATGAGCAGCATCCAAGAACAGCCACGGAGATTGGTTTTGACGGTTCGAACCAGGTGGAGGAGACGAAGCGGCCAAGACGGTATCGAGATATCGTAGGAAACTCACAGCGTCGAAGGTGAGAAGATAGTGCAGCATGTTGCGCAGTAGAGCGAGATCACGAACGATTTGGCGAGTTCTGAAGTTTGTACGATGCCAGACAGGATCCAGTTGTCGACGGACGATGGCGTCAAAGTTGCGATGTAAAGCACTGTCGAGGTTCCAGTCTTCCATGTCTAGGCCAGTGTTTCCTTTCTTTAGCTCGGTGATGCTGACTTCAACACACTCCATGATGGCGTTCTGAATGTCGCGCATGCCGTCGGTCATGGGAACCTCGAGCTCGATGACTTCAGCTTTCCTCCGGCCTTCAAGAGACTTTGCGACAGTGACATGGAAGCGAGGATATAGTGAAGGGCGTCTGAGGAAGAGGTTGCGCATCATGGTGGCCAGAGGAGCGAAGCCTGAAGCGAAGGGTTCGGGGGCATCGGAGAAGGCTTTGAGAAAGCCTTGCTTGTTCTTCTGGCGGTAGACGCGGACAATGAAGGCTTCCAGCGACGTGGCGGCGATGCGTTCCGAGTGGAGGACGACGAGGCCGGTGATTTTGGCAGGGTCGAGGTTCTCGGTCAAGAGGTCGACGACCAGGATACGCGACGTGACGGAGAAGATGCCTCCCTGCTTGTACATTTTCTCTCTCTGGCCGACGTCTGTCAGATCCGTGTTGACCAGGCTCAGTCCACGGCATCTGGGCGAGGCGCTGATGGCGGCGTGTTCTGCCAGCGCCTCTCCGATCCATCCGTTTTCTCGCTCGTCTGCTCCGACGACGACTATCAAATTGTTTCCGGCCGCGTCGTATGAATGGAGGAGGTTGGTGACGATGCGCAAGAGGCCGAGGCCACGCGCCATGATGACGAGCTCATCTTCGTCGCGGAGCTCTTTGAATATGTCCTGCTGGAACTCCTGTACACATGTCAGCGCTGGCCCATCACCCTCTTCGCATACACAAGCCTTACCAGCGGCAACGAGAGCTTCACCGGCGCTTCATTGCTGTCCGACATGGAGTCGTTTGGCCGCTGTCGGTCGATGCCTGTCTTCATTCTAACACTTATGACGCTCGGACCTCACTCATGACATCACCGGTATAGGCCGAATCGAGGAGTTTCAAGTCACCACTCTCAACCTTTCCTTCGTTACACTTTGTGTTCGGACAATATTTTGCATTTTACAGCTACCAACTCATATGACAGACTTTAGTACTTGGAGAGGCTGAATTGCATTTCACGCGTGTTTCTATCTTTGGTCTACTCAGAATCACTCTGTAGCTCGAAGACAATTTTCCTATATCTTGTGATAGGCGTAGCGCTCTGTCCCTTGACAGACAGTATGACATGGTATGTCTGGCAGCGTGTTCCTCGGCAACCAAGACTCTCGCTCGGTATCTTGGTCTGAACTGTCGAACATGCCTGGTTCAGGCATGTGAAGTTGAGTTGAGGTATTTGTGCATTTGCCGTGTATTGGTTGCTAGCCGTGATGTCCTTGTAGTGCATCCATTCAAACGTCAACCCAGCCTTGGACTTGCTGTCTGGGTCCATGGTGGCCGATGCATCCAAGTTGACACTTTGTCCCGGCCGAGCCGTCACCAAGTATGGTTCAGTGCCAGTTGTTTCGTTCAGGCTGATCTTGGGAGGGTGCACGGCTGAACTGTAATTCGAGGAGAGCGACCATCGGACCCGAGCACTCATCTCATTCTGATATGCGCTACGCCATCTCCAAATGGTAGCTTGGTTCGAGATCGAGGTATTTCCACTCATACCTACCACGCGATCGACGGCATCCGCATAGTGGTTTGAGGCACCAGAAATATCCGACAGGATGTACCTGCCACCCCAGCCACCAAATTCGGGACGCAAAGGCATGTTGAGACCATTCGGGATGACTGACAGCAACGAGGGACTGTCACCTTCCATGATGTGTGTTCTGTCTGGGTACTTTGCACCCAAAGGACCGAGTTGGAAGTTGTTGCGGATGTAGGTATCATCAACTAGCGTCGGGTCCGGGCCGCCTGCATCGAAACCATACAAAAAATCACCACTGATACCAATCCAAGCTGCATTGCGGTACATGTTGAATCCATGGACTGATACAATGTATGGGATTTGCGGAAAGTTCTTGCAGATCCACGGCCCAGCATCGTCCTGATCCGAAATCGAATATACATGGAGTCTGCTGATAAAAGTGTCGAGTTCTTCCTGCGAGCTGGTACGATTGACATGGTCCAATGCTTCGGCAAGCACGTTCGCACCTCCCCAAAGCAAGACATGCAAAGTCTCATTCGACTTGCCAGCGGCCGAGATCAGCAGCTCAGCACCAGAAGACAGAGTGCCATTCTTCAGCGCTGCGAGGCCATACACAGGGTGGCCTGTCTTTACCACAGACCGCAGGCTATCAGCAGTTGGAAACGTGCTCTCGGTGTGGGCATTGAGATTGGTGGTAACATTTTCATAGCCGTCGATGACGTCCAAGACGTGTTCAGGGTAGGTGATGGCGCTCAACCAGTATGAGGTAGTCGTCACAATCCCTTCAATCGACAGAATGTCCGAGTGCAAGAGCAATCGGACCAACGACATTTGGTCATCAGGCTCATTAGAGATGTCGGTAGCGATAAAGATTCGAGGGTATGAAACATGTGTACTCGAATTGGATATGCTCGAGTCCAGAGGAGCCGACCGAACACCGAGACAGAGTAGCCATATGGAAGCAAGATTGAGGAAAACAGCCATCGTTCGAGTTGCCAGTATCGAGCAGTGTGGACGGCGTGTAGAGCTTACCTTATATGCTTAGAGTGCCCCTCTGTGCTCGGTCAGTTGATCTCTCTATTCCAAGATATTGGTGACTGAGGCTCACGATTGTGGTAGGATTTCCATAGTTTCTTTCCCTAATACACATCAGCCATGGCAGTGCGCTTGAGTTTACCCAAAGCATCGAGTGGTGGAGGTGAATACTTGCGGACAAGCCTGGTAACGCAGCCAGGGAGGTATTGAGATAGAGAAGGTTTTGAGACACCAACTTCTTCAAGGGTCTCGGCGGCTGATCTCATGCAGCCAGTCGTCGGCATCACACGTCTCGCATCAATCACAAAATCAATACCTACGGAGGAGTTCGCTTTTAGTTAGTTCGATCCTCATACCAAAATCTGGTAAGATAATCAAAATGGGTAAGAACTAACTCCCCCGTACTATTCTAACATAAGCCTACTTAATACCCCTTGCCTGCGTTATGGAGATGGATGATTTCCCTAGTGCATAGCCCACCCCACAATGCTAACCTGAAGGCATCTGAGCTCGGTACATACTTAGACCGAGATCCGTCATACACGTTTTACTACATGATCAAGAATCTCGAGTCTCGACTATCCTGACCATCAACACATGGTCACCGACCTGACGAACAGATACGAGCACAACGGCTGTACCAACAACAGCCCTGCTCACCGCTTTTAGGCTAGGTACCTGCTGATCGCTGGGCCAAATGATTTGTTCTCTGCAAGATGTGGTGGGCAGTGTTTTTCAAATCCTCTACCAAATGCCTCAAACATACATCCAGTCACCAGATTATATGAGTTAATAGGCCCTTACGCACCATCTATAGGACGCACCCCGTTTTTTCGATGTGGTCCGGCCAATGAGATCCGTAATGAGCCCTGCCAATGTCCATGCAAACTCACATACATTCCATGAATCACGGTCAAAGAGGCTGGAGCTTGGGGGCATGTTAGGGTTTTGATTGCATGTTACATGATCGCTCGCTCAACACAAAGCCTGTACCTTGCATCAAAATAGAAAGAAAATAGGCCTTGTTCAAAAAGTATGAACCCTCGATGTCCACAAGTAAGTCTTGAGAATACACAATGCCTTTCCTCGCCTCCAGCCCCTTTTCCTCGTTCTCGCCTTTCGTATACGAGGGTCAAGTCTAGGAGGAGGAAGCCAGCTGGCAGTTGACACAAGCACACTTGTCAAGCTCGTCCTTGATGATACTGAAAACGTGTTCGGCAAACGAAGTGCAAGAGGCGTGAGACTCGCCGCTGGGGTGCCCATAGATGAATTTGTCGACTCTTTGGTCATCGTCGTAGGTCTCGGGGCGGACGAAGGAGACGTAGCCGCGGGGAGGCTCGTTGATGAATTCGACGTAGGAGCCTGGAGTTCGAAGATAGGTATGTCAGGCAAGGCTCTGGGGTCCAAAGGACAGGACAGATGGGAGAGAAGGCTGGGAAACCTTACCGAGTTCGGTGACGAGGCGAGGGTTCTTGTTGAAGGCGCGGGTGAGACGTTCCAGGAAGATGGCGTTGTCTTCTCTGGTTAGGTTGTTGGTGAACATGAGCTTCTCTGGGATGTCTGGGTTGCCGTCGCTGGAATACATGGGGTCGCTGAGATCGATCTGGCGCATATCCAGGCTGGGGTTGGGATCGGTTTTGGCCATCTTGTGATATTTCCTGCTGATGAGATGATGTGACGAGTTTGGTAAGACATGAGGTATGCTTCATATACCCTACTGTGTTTGCTGGTGGCCATGAGAGAACGGACGCGGAGTGTCATCGTCCATGTGTGCATTGTTTGATATGATGTTTGCTTCTTTTTGCTTCCAAGCGTTTTGTGTGTTTTTGTCGGACAGGCTTTCAGAGCGATACGCCAGTCTTTTCATCTGGATAATTGTGTGGCGAGCCATGTGGAGGCAATCAGACTGTTGGATCTGGAAGCTGAAAGCTTCTGCCACGATTGCTGGTCAGTGAGATGAGCCTGAAGATAGCTTGAATACTGGTTCGTCATGCAACAGCAAGCGATCAGTACAGAGCGGCGGCGAAAGGACGAACAACCAGCCTTGTCAAGATGCTGGATGCAGAAAACCCGGTAGAGCTGATGGTGTGGAACAGGACAATAACCCAAAGAATCAGAGAGTCGGAGTGAGGGAGGGTCGAAAGAATGCTTGTCAAAAAGGAAGAAATGGCCAGCCCCTAGATTGAACTCTTGCTCTGCGAGCAAAAACACAAAGCATCCCCATTCTCTGAACAGGCAGTCCCGTCTGTAGAAATTTTTCCTGGTAGGCGATCTATTTGTTGTAACAAGAAAGTACCGTATCAAAAAGCATAAGTCAGTGTGGACAGTATCACCTTGTATGAGCTTTTGTATTCGGACGAAGGATATCTCTTCCACCTAGGGTTACAGCTCGGACATCTTGCCTAGTCCGTCAATGCGCACTTCACTCCAAATTGATGTCGCCAGCCGGCGACAAACTTCTCATAATATCTTTTGGTTCGTGACCACAGGTACAAGAAAATAATTTTAACAGTAATTCAGCTCAGTAGGCTGACTCTTCCGCATCAAGCGATGAAGAGGTCCGAGTAGGCGATCTTGAAATGCTACTAATAGACCCGCGTATCAGTGCAGTCCTTGGTTTGGAAAGGAGAACGATGGTTGAGTGTCGTAGCAAGATGGAAATTTCAAGGAAGGTGATGGTAAATTTACCTTTCCTTGACTCGAACGCCTTCCACAAGCTCTGGCATGGCATTGGCGAAGGCGGGACCAACAGACCAGTTGCTGAGATTGCGCATGTGAGATTCGAAAACCGGGTTGATCATAAACTCTTCGTCGTCGTCCAGGACAGCAGCCGAAGTAGCTTCGGCACCTTGAACGCTGTTCGCGCGCGGCAAAAGACATTGCTGGGGGTCATATGGCCAGTTCAACGATAGGCTCTGGCAATACGGGGGGCCAAAACGCTCGTTGGGATATGACGAGCCGTTCTTGATCATCTTGTCGCGCATCCAAGGCCTGGCGAGTGAGTTAGTATCGTACATGAAATAAAAACCGAACACGGTGCTTACCATGGCACGTTGTCAAACCAGATAGGGTGGCTGACTTCAAGCTGCGATTGAATGGGACGAATCCAGTCGGGTAGTCGTTCGAAGTTTTCCTGTGTAGGAGCAATGCGCCAGCGCATGACAAGGAACATGATGTACAAGCAAGCGACTTGCTCTGGGATCTGATCAATCTCGGGAAGGTTGGCCAGGACGTCGGTAAAGAGCTTGCTGAGAGGGTGTGACTTTGGTGCTCGAGCCGGGTTGAGGAGAGACGATATGGAGGGATAGGCAGGGCCGACTAGTGAGGATGACGGTGTGCCCTGCGCTGCAGCTTTGCGACGCTCCGTCATGAAATCTAGCATGACGCTGTCCAGCGAGTTGGTGGCTTCCTGGTTGCGAGGCAGACGCAAATGTACCGGCGTGTCGGCCGTTGTAGCGGGCATCAAATCACGCACCGATGGCGACGCCGGGCGCATCTTGCGCTCCTCAAGCAGGAAGCTGCCAAAACTCTGGGTGGGCATATCTGGTAGGAGCTGATGGTGTTGATGTTGCGGTACGGGAGCAGGGGCGAGTGCGGGCTGGAAGTGCTGGTGCGGTGAGAAGCGCTGTTGTTGTGGGTGCTGCTGCTGCTGCTGCTGCTGCTGCTGTTGCTGCTGCTGCTGTTGCAGTTGAGCGGCTTGGGCAGCTTGAGCGTACTGTCTGGCAGCGCTGGCTGGAGATTGGTTTGGACGAGGTGGTTGAGGTTGCTGGGTGGGTTGGATGTTGCGAAGGTCGGGGTGGAGGTGGTGTTGAGCATAGGGGGGCTGGTCGTACAGGTTGGGCGGTTGTGCAGGGTACATGAGGGCTTGGGGCGGGGGTGGAGGGGCTTGTTGTGGATGGTGTGTCGGCATTGGGAGCGGGCTCTGTTGGGCGGTAGCAGCAGCAAGGTCTAGGGGAGTGTCAGCTTGCGGCGGACTAGTTGGGGACGACAGAGCTACTGCTACCATTCAGACCCTGGGGCGCAGCAACGGGCTGCAGCAACGAGAAGATGGTCTGCATGCGGCGTTTGAGGTCGTCGTTCTCGGCCTGGACCTGCTCGCGCTGGCGGAGGGCGTTCTGCAGCTCCTGGAAGGGCTGCTGACTCTCGAGTTCCTTGATGCGGCGCTCCAGCGTCTCGATCTGGTTGCGGGTGCGTTCGCGGATGGCGCGCTGGGCCTCGCGGTCGTTTGCCCTCTTCTTGGCCAGCTGCTCCGGAGTCAGGTTGGCGACACCGCGCGACGAGGTGCCGTCGGCCTTGCGTTTCCTGCCATTCGTGGCGGCGGGGTATGCACCCGGCTGGCCTGTCGCGTCGGGCGTCGTGTGCGACAAGGGGGTGCCATTGGCAGGCGGCATTGACATGGTGCCATCACGCTGCGGCGTGCCGTAGCCCGACGAGCCATTCGTCGTCGCCATCACAGACAAATTCTTGTGTTCCACTGGTGACAAGGTGCCGAGCGAGTCATGCAGGACGTGATTCGGGCTGGATGCACGGTCGGACGGCCCTGTCGAGCACGTCGGGGCGCTGGCGAGGGGGTGTCGGAGCGAGAAGCAGGCGAGGCGAGGCTGGAGCAAGGGTTCAGATGGACGTCGGGGTGCCGTGGGAGCGCGCAGAGACAGGAGAGTATGGGCGAAGGGAGAAGAAGAGGATTATGTGGATAACAGAATAGACACAAAAGAGCATCGTGCTTCTTGGGCAAAGTCAAAGTGGCCGAGCGACGAGTCAGGCTGTCGAATCATGCGGCCGCCGTCTCAATATCCCTCCAAGACTTGCTACCGCCGCTTGGCAACTGCCCTGCGCGCAGGTGCCCGTCAACGACGAACTCTCTCTCCTCTGTCAGTGGCGCTTGCCTACCATCGTGCGCAGATCTGTGCCGTACACTTCCTCCTTCCCAAGCCGAAGTCGCGTCCCTCGAAACCCAAATTTTGACAGGGCGTTTGCTTTTTGCTCTTTCTCTGCCACGACGACCCTCCCCGCACAGAGCCTCTGCCATACTTGGCCGTTGGTTTTGCATACCGTGCTTGGCCGTCCACTGTCCCTTTGTGCATTGGTAACAATCTCCTTTGCAAATCGAACGCCGAGATGCGTCGCAAGCAAAATCCACGGTCTCTTCGCGGTTCGAACATCTTCAGGGAAACACCACATGCCCCACCTTGTGCACCACCCTCGCAATCGCAACCCCGCCAGATCGTCAGCTTGTCTTGTTGGTCATTGCGTTTATTCCCAACTTCCGAAAACACTGCGCTGTGAAATCTGTCTCCGTCTGCCTTTGGCCCATCCCATCGGCCAAGCACTTCCCTCTGCGCAAATCTCTGCTTCTTTGGTACTTCCCACTCCTGTGACGCTTGTTTCGAAACGCTCCTTCCAGCTCTCGTCCGCTGCCATGTACTTCATCTTGTCCACTTGTACACCCACTCTCGCCGTTCGGCAATTCTAAACCTCCATAACGGCATTCTTCTTCCCCCTGATGCCGCCTATCCCCTACGTACGGCGCTTATCCCTTCGCTTCGCTAGTCGACTAACTTGGCTTCGTCACCGACTACATCCCTGCTAGGACTCGCCCGTCGTTCAACATGATTCATGGCCATGCTCTTATACATGCCCGGCGACCTATAGCCCGTCGTTTCTTTTTGCCTGTCTGCAACTACAGCTCTTCTGTCTGCTCACAAAGCTCGTTCCCTAACCGAGCACGCTGGACTCGTTAGCCCACAGAAAATTTTGTATTTCACCGAGGAGATGCAATCTCTGCTCAGACGACCGCCTCTGGCCCTCTGCAGACACTCGATCGTTTAATCCTTACATCCTTCGAAACTCAAGTTTTGAGTCATGTCCGCAAGATTTAGCCATGACTCGAGGCATATCTTTAGGGCTACGTGCAAGTCCTGCCTCGGTTTTGGGAGGCATGCTGTGTTCGGTATGGTCATGCGATGCATATCATGAACTAGTACTCCGACACTTGACTCGTCCAACCCAGTTTCAACCACGTGTGGTAAGCACCCTCAACGAACCATGGTATTCACTCCGTCGTTGCTGTACCACCACAGTTTTGAGGATGAACACGACCGAACTCTACTTGTCGATCCAGCAACCTACTGCGTGCGGCTTATGGGGAACCGACAAACCCCGGCGTACGCACTCGAGGCTTTCGATTTCATGTGACATAACCTCAAGGCCATCACATACCTGCCAGAATGTGCCTTCCGTCGGCCATATCTCTATGCCATTTAGTAACGGAATCTGGCCTCTATGCACTTTCTTCGCAGCTTTCTGGTCCCTTGGTTGAAATCGTAGTCCTCCTTTTGCCCGTCTTTACCACAACCACTAGATTCTCTGGTTTCAATCTCACAAACGTCATCGGCCACTGCACACAAGGCCAAGTCCCTGGCGATCTGCCGTCCTGGTGACAGGCCGCAGTCCAAGAAGCTGTAACTCCTGTCGCGCCAACAAGATCGATTGTTTGTGAGCCTAACAATTCCACACGACGGGGCTTGCACATGCATATATCTCGGGTTAATGTTCTCGTGGCTGTCTCGTTTCAGGAAGAAAGGCCCTGACACTAACTTTCCTACTCCGTAATGCTATGCGGGTCATGAATGTCGCACCTTACTGGCAGCAGCGAACGCCGTTGCTTGCTTCGTGACGATCTCCGCATAACCGGATGTTGTTCAAATTTGCATGACTTTTGTCAAGTATCCTGCTCCCCAAACTGCTTCTAACCCGATGATTGCCGTTGACAGCCGCCGCTCACATCTCAAAGTACGACCAACATCTCCAAATCCTGCCCCTGGTCCTCTAAGGATACTCCAAGAATCTTGTCTACGGCTACACGGGACGGTAGGTAGGCACTTGCTCCAACGTCAGGAGACTCGTTTCTCACCGATGCCTTGATTAAGACTGATGAATTTTGTCATCAGAGTCCCCTGGTTTGTTTCAGGACCAGGTGACGTTCGTGTATCTGTTTTCCCTTCCTAGATTCTCAAGTAGTGAGGTTCACGTTTTTTTGTACTTCCCGTAGTAAACAATTTGTATAGGCAGGCAGTGAGCCTCTTCAAGTTGAATATAAGCTGCTCAGGACGGAAAACAATGGACTTGCGGACACAAAAACTGCGTAAAAAGGCTACATATATGGGATGGATCAACGAGGTCGTATTGCTCCTCGATATGCGTCGAGAGTCAACACGTCGTGTCCCTCAAGACGCGCGGTGAGACCTTACACGTTAGGTCCGTACAAGCGGGAGTTTAATCGCTTACAAACCTTGAGACGTCGCTCGTACACGAAAACAGAAATCGCGTTCTGGTTGTTGACTCGGGGACTTGCTTCGAATCAACTGCAAACACATGCGCGAAATTCCAGGTTACACTTTCGACAGAATGTGTTCGATTTCAGCTCTCTTGTATGAAATGACAAGCTTTGTTTACGACCCTCCTTCGGCCTTTCTTGCTGACCGACATGGTAAGAAGTGCTCATTACATTCACTCAGACTCGGCCTTGAGTGATTCCAAGTATGTGTGGAGTGTGGAATGCAGCTGATATGAACGAACAATATCCAGAACGACAGCGTGCTCTTCGGGACTTTCGATGCTGCGGCTTCTTCACCGCTTCAGCTTCTGGACTTGGGTCTAGGCATATTGGTCAAACCGATAGCCAGATTCCACATGCGGTAATTGGATCATATGCTTTCACGCCGCGAACCGACCGCAACTAAAGGTCATACCTGCAGGTTGCAGCACTTTCTACAAGCTAACGTAGGAGATGTGTAGTCTCTGTACTCGCCCGTACTCGCGCGGCTCTCTGTTAGGGCACACGACACTATTTTGAGAAAGATGTAAAAGCAACCACCAGACCGATTCAGACCCTGTCGGGTCATGATCGCTATTGCGAACTCTCTAACATCAAGACGGAACATACCATCGCTCCCAATGTCCCAGCGTGGCGTTTTCTATTCCTTGTTTGCTCATACCACACCTTACGCTTCGCCTTTTCCTGCCACACATCCATCTCCGTTGCGCCGGTGGTCTGGTGCGTGCTTGCTGCCAAATTTTTAGTTACCGTCCCCGCGTCAAACGGCTCTGCACGTGGCGGACCTCGTCCAGCGCATACAATAGAAGCTTCTGCGGCAGCTTCCAGAAGGCGACGATATCGGCCACGTCCTTCGTCATGGCTGCTGCACCTCCAACCCTGCCTCTGAATTTGGGACATATCGCCGAGTAGGTTCAGCTCGCTCCACAAGCGACAGGCAATCTCAAGAAGTTTGTATATCTGGGATAGGCATTTCAAAAAGCCACAGCATACAGCTTACGCAGCACTTTGATACGGACACGAACGTTGTATGCATATACTTTGAAATCTACCGTAGAATCTTCGAACGCCGAGACGGAGACAAAACTTTGAGATCAGCCAAACTATGGACGATCATACACCCTCGTGGAAACAGAGTGTGCTCTGTTAAACTCAACATTCCGAACACCAAGGAAGGTTGTATGGGGTACCCCTGGCGATGGGTTCTTATTCGCATAAACTTGCAAGGGAAGAGAGATGTGCTCCGCAGACTTCGTGGGGTTTGTCGCCAGTTGGCGGCTGCACGCCCGCGCATGTATCTCATCAATTGCGATATTTTCAAATCTCAACGATTTTACTCTATCGCTCCTCTGGCAATTGAACATGACACCAAGTGTTCTGTCAAGACAACTCTCAAGGAACTCTACAATACTGCACTCATCGAGCACTTGCACCGATTCAAGCATCACGAAGCGACGGATCAAAAACTCAGGTTCAACCCCCTCGTGACCCGGCACAATTGAGAGTACTTATACTCGTTGACGCAAGCATTCTCCATCGTCAACAGCCAGTTGTGTCACACAACTTGATCATCAGACCTGCCGGGGTAGCTCAATCGGTAGAGCGTGTGGCTCTTATCTCCTTAGATATTCCCAACCTCAAGGTCGCGGGTTCGAGCCCCGCCTTCGGCTATTCCTATACAATCGTTGACATACCTTTTTGCTCTTTCTGCCTCATCCGAGACATCATTGCATCAGAGAACGCGGCAGTAGAGATTGGAGAGATATTGTTTTCTTTCTTTTCTTCTTCTTTTTCTTTCGGCGATGACTTGAGTACATCACGAATGATACAATGGAGCAAAAAGGCCAATCTCGATCCCGTACAGTACATGCATCTGTTTCAACTGGGTTGGTTCCATGGGACACCCTAACGAATCCTTCCCAGTGAATCTGTTCCCCAAAAATCTATATACCCCCCTCCCCTATAGTTGAGCGTGACATGTTTTCTAGCTAAGAAAGACGCTTTTCATCGGGCACTTCGAGACTCAAAGCCGAGGGGTATAACCGGCAATGACAAAAGATGCAGTGGAATGGCGTGACGACACCAATATTTTTCTGTTGTCTGGTAAGTCACTTGAATGTGGAAAAAGAGTGCGAGTTGGATGTTCTGGATGATCGATTCCTGGAAAAACAGCGTCATGCGAGTTGTACAATTGAGATGTTCTGGATAATCGATTCTTTGGAAAGCCACACATGTTCTCGTCTCGCGGTTGGTTCGGATGGGGCCGGGTCAAACACATTCAAGAATAATCAAGACCGGTGCTCCAGTTGCGTCGAGTGGAACGCTGCGGGAAGATATAACGGCGCCGCCAGTGATGTGACTGATGTCCCATACAAAATACATCTGAGTGTCCATTTCACTTGCAAGTATATCACAGTACAGTGACATTGCCCCTGCGAAGAGGACAGAGGGGTGGTCTTATAATCTATTGACGGTTCGGAAGAACATGTGGAACCTCACTCAACCTTACGATTGAAAAGCCGAAGCAAGAAGCCCATCCGTCGCCCTCTGATGAACCTTTCTCACAATTGACTTCAACTACCCATGAACACTGCGTCTTGTTGTACCTGCCACCCAATGTTCTGGCCTGTCTAAACCGTCAATGCATAAACCTGACTCGAGCAAATACCATATACAGTAGCTGCCACGCAGGGCCTGACAATTACTCTGCTCTGACCCGAGGTAACGGTGGTAAGGCGGTAATAAACGTCTCTTCACGTGGGGAAATGACGGATGACTGCGCCATGTGTGTTGAGACGAGTCAGAGAACCGGAGCGGCGGTGCCAAAGACGATGTTTGTGCGACCTTTTCTGCAGTCGGAGTCGGGAAGGAACAAGCAGGCAGCCAGCCGCTCGGAGATTGGTCTCTAGAGATGAGTGGCTTAGCAGCCACGGAAGGGAGGCGTGACTATGGAAGAGGACTTCACCATAAAACGAGCAGAATGGGAACAGTGAGATTGCACGAAAACAAGAGTTGTACTGAGTTAAAGCAAGAATAAAGGAGGTAAAACTAGCAAATCCTCGACGGTTGACACCATATCTCTGATTAGCACGAAACATCCCCCTCTATCCTCAGAAGAAGGAAAGGTGGTAGTTGATGTTGAATAGATACACCGCACCACTGTCAGTGAAGACCCAGAACATACGAGTAAAGAGACTTTACTAAACAAAGGCTGAGTATCAAGAAGAGTCCCATAGGCGGCGGCTCCATTTCTCTTTGACAGGCAGCGAGTGAGGGTACTGCTTCTTGTGGTGCCCCAAAGAAGGACATTGTGGTCATGTATGCAGAGCAATTTCTCATCCGCATGTCAGAACAAGCCCTCGAATTGGGGACTTGCCGAGTTGCTGAGAATCCTTTCTGGACCAAAAACATCCGCGGCTTGTCCGGAGGAATACGGCAGCGAGCAACACTGATGTCGGCCATGAGTTGGCTGGACACCACATGAGCGAGACGTGAAGGTAGGCATGACTCTTTCCGAAGAAAGAAGAAGTGTCCAAGAGATGATCATCCTTGCGTCAATCAATCATATCCTCCAAGACCGACCTGGCTGGCGAAAGCGGTGCTAACGCTGCGCACATCGTCATCGTCAAGTCTGCTGGTACCACGAAGGCCAACAGAAGGCATAGTGCCACCTTCGACGTAACGCTTGAGACGGTCGGATTGAGACAAGCTAGCCTGCTTGCCAATGTCGTTGATGCTCAAGCCAGCAAGACTGACACCACCCTGTCCCACTCCAGTTCCGTTCTTGCCGGGCAAACCGTTGGTAGTAGTGGTAATGTCGGTAATCTCGCTGGCAGCGACACTCTCGCCAGCAACACTTTCGGCAACGTTGTCCCTCTTGATAGGCGCAGATGGCCCGTTACGTCCAGGGAGAGATGGCCAAGCCTCGGTGAAATTCTTGAACATAGGAGGGTAGTTCGATGGCAAGGTGGCACCTCCTAAGGCCGAAGAGTGGACAGAAGAAACATCGTCAGGGATGTAACCGACAACGGATCCGTTGTCGTTGTAGCCGTTCTTGCGACCAGTAGCACGGCCATCGCCGTTGCCACCAGAGGCAGCCATGTTGGTGGCGTGCTGGTAAGCCATCTGGTAACGCTGAGGTCCACGGTAAGTAGTCTTGGGTCTGCTGAATTGAAGAAGAGACACCTGCAAGTTGGTGAGGGGGCCTTCAACCAGGCAGTTGCGCTCCTTGAAGTGGAGAAGGAGATAGTGCCACAAGGGGTGCTTGCTGAGGACCTTAGGATTACCCAGAACGACCAGACCATACTTGGCACGAGTCAAAGCAACGTTCAGACGGCGAGGGTCAGAAAGGAAACCAATGCCCTGATGATCGTTGGAACGAACACAAGACAAGATGATGAAGTCCTTTTCACGACCCTGGAAAGCATCGACGGAAGCGACCTCAATCTCCTTGTAGTACTCCTTCTTGAAAGTACCAGTAGCCTGCATGGAAGACACAACGTACGAGCGCTGACCTTCGTACGGGGTGATGATACCGATGTCCTGAGGCTGAACACCAGCCTTGAAGAAGCGAGTGACGAGTTTCTCAACGTTCTGAGCTTCAGTACGGTTGAGGTAGGAGGTACCAGATGCGGAGATTTCTTCGTTGCCCAAGTTGGACCAGAACATCATGGGTGAGTCAGCGACGGGCCAAGGGAAGTCGACATCGCGGCGCAGACGCTGGTGCATAGTGACACCGTTCTGGAGAGAACCCTCGTAGAACATGTTGGAGGGGAACTCGGACAGACAAGGGTGCATACGGTATTGCACCTGCAGACGGATAGGAGCACATCCAAGGATGACCAGACGTTCAAACAGAGACTGGTTAAGACCGGCCTTGGCAGCTTGCTTGTTCATGATGACGGGACCCAACTGTTGGTGATCACCAACCAAAACAACCTGCTTGCAACCCAAAACCAAAGGAATCATACACTCTGGCTCGGCAGATTGGGTGGATTCGTCGATGAGGACGGTTCGGAACTTGAGCTTAGCAAGACGAGGGTCACCAGCACCAACACAAGTGCAGCAGATGACGTCGGCGTTGGACAGAATCTCACGCTCAGCGTTGCGAACGAGCTGCTTGTACTTCTTCTCATCCTGGCTGGACAACTCTCCCAGCTCGGCCTTGAGCTGGTTGAGCTTGTTGAGTTCGACGTTGGTGTCGTTCATGCGAACCTGCTCGTGGAGAGACAAGAAGCCTACCGGAGATTCGACATCTTCCCTCGACTTGGCAGTAACGCGAACGGTCTTCAGACCGGTACGGTGGATACGTTCGCACAGCTGGTCGACGGCGACGTTGGAGGGAGCACAGACAAGAACCTGGCCACCATTGAGCTTGGCCAAATGGTAGATGATGGTTGCCGAAGTGACAGTTTTACCAGTTCCAGGAGGACCTTGAATCAAGCTGAGGGGCTTCTGGAGAACGCTCTTGACAGCATTGATCTGACTGCTATTCAGCTCAGGCAGGCCGGGAACGCTGAACTTGCGTGGGAGCTGCGTCTTCATGGGAGCAGCGGCAACCTCGTGTCCAAGCAGACGGTGGAAAATGTAACCAGAGACGCTCATCTCATCGATAGCAAATGTCTTCATGGCGTGCTGCATGCGATCAAACGAAGTGGCCTTCCAGACGTAGTCGGCGCTGAAGTTGTGGGTGCATTCGGTAGGTACAGACTTGTGGTCTCCCTTTGAGCGCAACTCGATCGTGACCTCGTCGGACTGGTTGTTGGGGATCTTGATAACATATCCGACGCCTTCCCAGTGAGGTCTCAGTTCTCCAGTGTAACGCAGGCGCATTTCGTCTCCAACAGCCAGTTTGACATCGCCCATCTCGAGTTTGGGCAAGACAAAGCTGGCAAGGTGCTTGTTGTTTAGTGCAAAGTCCCAGCGCACAATCAAACCGTCTTGCGATTGCGATTCCTTGAGTTTGCGGTCGTAGTCGGCTTCAATCTTGACCAGAGGGCCGAAGACATTTTGGTACTGGTAGGCATCGTCATAACGCAAGAGCACAGGGGCGGGTTCATCGTCGACACCCACACCCTTTTCGAGATCGGCAATTGTGGCCTGCTGGTTGTCCTTCCACAGCTCTTCCAACTTTGCAATCATCTGAGGCGGCAGGTGACGAGCGCGCATCTGTTCCTGGTCCGTGGGAGGGCCGACGAGCCAAGGGAGGAAAGAACGGTCTTCGATAAGGGGCTGCCAGCGCGAGGTGTCCCAGTTCATGTCTTTGGACGAAGGCATGGCGGCGCATGGCTGACGGCAGAGGAGAACGACGACGGTGTCGGACTTTGCAGGGATGAAACCAAGGAGAAAGACATTCTTGGTTCCGCAGTTGTAACATTCGAGGACGGTATCACCAAGGGCGGAGGCAGGGTGGAGCTGAACTTCCTTGTGACGGGCGCGCACGAGGTGGTTGATGATGTGCGAGGACGAGGTGTTACCACGGGCGCTGCAGAACCACTTGTTGCAAGACAGACACTTGGCGACACTGCTCTCATTGTGGATACCGCAGTAGCTGGACAGGTTAGTAAGTTCAGTTCAGGCAGAGGAATGGTGTTGAGCGACGTACGCGCAAGCGTGTGTGGGGAGCTCAATATCGTGCTCCTCATCCTGGTGATGGTGACCGTTCTGGCCGTTGACCTGGTGGCTGGCTAGGCTGTCGACATCGTCGTCTTCGTCGGGGAAGATGTCGGATTCGTCGTCGTTGTCGCGGGCTCTGCGTCGGCGAGGGCGGGCCTGGGGAGGCTGGTTCAGGTTCCTGTTCTGGTATTCGCGGTCCAGGGCAGCCTCGTCGGCGTCGATGGTGGAAAGGTCATCGCCGGCGTTGATGGCCGAGGCGGAATCGGAAATCAAATGGTTCCCGAGATGAGTAAAGGCGCCTTCCATGGCGGCGATGGGTGTTTAAAGGAAAGCCGAAGGACGGCAATCTTGAAATGTGCCCCGAAGCACCAGTGGCGGGGCTGTATTTGACGGGCTTGGCAGTAACTTGGACTGGTGAGTTGCTCAAGAAATTGGATGGAAGTTGGAGAAGAAGGAAGGAACGGATTGTAGAAGCATGCGAGGAAAGTGGACTGGACGAGCGAGACGATGATTCACAGCAAAACAATGTTGAAATGTGCTCGATCGGGAAAGAGCGATTATCTTCTGGAAAGCGTGCAAATGGTCGCGCGGCAAAGGTAGCAGCAGCACTTGCAATTTGCTCAGAAAATCCATCTCCGCATTCTTCTGTAAGAATAATTTATTTCCATCGCCGACACATTTTCCTGCACCACTCAGCGGCGACTTCTGTATCACTCTTTGGTTTCACCCAGTCAAAGCACCAGACGGGAATCCACCCAATATGCTTGTATGATGATCGAATCGATACACGCGCCTTCCTGAAGACTAACACATGGCAGCGCCGTCAAGCCCGCGAACGCCGCGACTATCTATACCGCCGTGCCCTCACCCTGCGCGATGCCGAGATTGCAGAGAAGAGAGCAAAGCTAAAGTCCTCGCTGGCTTCCGGAAAGCCTCTGGATCCCTCCATCGCCAACGACAAGTCCCTGCGCGCAGACTACCGCTACGATGAATCCCGCCCGGATCGCTCTACCCAGGAAGAACTCGAACTGGACGACGAATATTCCCATCTGTCAGGCGTTGTCGACCCTCGCATCCTCGTCACCACTTCCCGCGACCCTAGCAGTCGACTCGGTACCTTTGCCAAAGAGATTCGTCTACTCCTGCCCACAGCCGTCCGTCTGAACCGTGGTAACCTGATCTTGAACAACTTGGTCGGCTCAGCAAAGGGCTCCGGCCTCAGCGATATGATCTTGGTTCACGAACACCGTGGTACCCCTACTGCCATGACCATCAGCCATTTCCCCCACGGCCCTACCGCCAGTTTCTCCCTGCACAATGTCGTCCTGCGCGCCGACATCCCCAACGCCGAGCGCGGCACTGTCAGTGAGAGCTACCCTCATCTAATCTTCGAAGGCTTTACAACTGTTCTCGGTCGCCGCGTCGTCAAGATTTTACAACACCTGTTCCCTCCTCGCGAGCCTTCAGCCAAGCTCGGCTCTCGTGTTGTTACGTTCAAGAACATCGACGACAGCATCGAAGTCCGCCACCACGTTTTTGTCAAGACTGGGTACCAGAGTGTTGAGCTGGCAGAGGTCGGTCCTCGCATGACGATGCGTTTGTTCGAGATCAGAGCCGGAACTCTCGAGAACAAGGACGGTGATGTCGAATGGCACATGAACCAATACACCCGCACTGCTCGCAAGAAGGACTACCTTTGAGGAACACGACAACACCAGCCAAGCCATAGCATTCACATGGCTTCTGCAGGCCAGCGCCAGGCTCGCTTCTTGGCCATGGCCACGAAATGCGATTAGTCGGGAGCTTGGGACTACCGACAAGTGTGCTGCCCTGCGATCTCCAAGGATTGTAACCGTATAGGCACAAACCAGCTACACAACCAGAGGCCTCGGACCAACTCATAGAGAGACGGATCTCCCAAGCCGGGCTGAAAGAGCAGTAACCACTGCAGTGATTGGATCTTATTGAAAATCAACCAACCTGCGAACATTTGGGAGGTGCAAGAACGAAGGTAATGTAGGTAGACAGCTGATTCAAGAGAGAAGAGATATGACATTCTCTGTATTTGATACAATGATAAAAAGAAAAAAGAATCATATGTACACATGTCCCGCATGCCTCATCGAAACAATCCCATACCATCCCTCGTGAGCGCGAGCCGCAAAAAAAACCCTGATGTGTATCCCACCCAACCTAAAACTCCATCGCTGTTCCCAGAAAAAACAAACAAGATCAGAAAAGAAACAAGACAAGACGAATCTCTACCAATGGCAAATACCACCGTCAGAATCATCCACACTCCACACGCCAGCGAGTCCCACCACGGCCGTCTCGCCAGAAGCGTGTTCCCCGAGCTTGCCCATCCTCGCACCCCCCAACTCGGCAGCACCGGGTCCGTTGTTGAGCAGCCGTCTCGCCCAAGCATCGATAGCGGGCTCGCCAGTCTCATCTCTACACTGCTTGAGGAACGGGATCAACGCCGTACCGCCCGTACCCCTGAGGTTCTTCTTGTCCTTTGAGTCCGAACTCGCAGCCGCAATGTTCATCTGTTGCGGGGAAGCAGAGTCTTTGCGTTGAGTGGGGGAGAGGCTGCGGGTATTTGTGTTGCGGGACTCGCGCGAAGGTACAATGATGTAGCGAGATACCATTTGGATGTGCTTATCGCGGAAGTTGCGCAGCATGGCGAGGCAGGCGTCAAAGGCGCCGGCCAGGGCGCGGTCGTGCCGGTTTGTGGTGACAAAGGAGCGGATGTTGGAGACGGTGCCGACGTGTTCGAGGAAGCGGGCGTGGGGGCCGGGCATGTAGGTGCGCATGTCGTGGATGAAGTTTGCAGAGGGTCCTTGTTGAATGGGTGTGGTTGGTGTGTCGGTGGGTTTGCTGCCGGTGGGACGGTGCTCGACGCCGAGGATCAGGTCGAAGAATTGGATGATGGAGGATTGGGCGTTGCTGCCGCCGCTGTATTGCACGTAGGTGTCGTCTTTGCTGCCCGTGTCGAAGATGATGCCGTTGGGTAGGCCGGCTTCGTGCATGTTCTTGCTGCCGGCTAGGAAGGGTCGGATGCGGTGGTAAAAGACGTGTGGGTCACAATTCTCGTACATGCGGACTAGCATTGACGAAAGCTCGTCCAGGCGCTCGGCAAAGGAGCGCAAGCATTCGGTTACTCTCAATTTGTCGCCCCGACGAGCAGCTTCGATGGCGTGCAGCATTAGGGGAATTATGGGGGCGCCGCGAGCTTCGATGGCTACTGAAACGAGGTAGAACCACGACTCGTCCAGCGAGCCAGTGAAGGTCATAAGAGTAGACAGGTTGTCCAGGGAGTCGATTCCCTCATCATCAAACAGTGGTCGGTAGTTCCATAGCACGACTCCGGCGTAGGTGGCGACAGTAGGCAACTCTAGATGCTTGCAAGCGGCTGTGAAGGGGATTGAAATGCTGGGAGGGACCCGCTCCTTTGGTCGATCTCCATTCCAGATGTAGGCGTGCGAGATAAAACCGAGCATCATGTATGCGCGACGCCACTCGGCATCTGAGCGAAGGTATTCAGTAGACAAGACGGGAAGGCTGTCGACAACGCCTCGCAGTCTCTTGCCCAAAATCAAACCTTGGAGGTTCCTGACAATGGCCTCCCATGGTCTATAGTAAGTGTCGGGAAGCACCTCGAGCGGGTACTCTGAAGGAAGGAAGCCATAGTGTTCAGAGACATCATAGTCTTCGAGGCGAGGAACGGAAGGAATCATGGTTGTTCTAAGGCGAGTGTATCGGCTCGAACGGCCGCACAACAAGCGAATCCTGTTCTTTGTTCTGCTCGCTGACTGAGGTGGCCTGCTTTATGATTCCGCTGTTTCGGACTTTCTGTCGCGTGCCCAGAAGGTGTGAAAAATAGGGTCGATCGGATAGGCGGGGTTGGCGGGGTATAGAAATTCAATGGCCAGGACGGACAGATGGGAGGCGTCCAAGAGTGTGCTGGGGGTCAATTGGCTTGTATGTTGTTGGAAGTAGAGAAGAGAAAAGGTTCAGAGTCGAGATGAGGAGTGGCGCAAAGGGGTTTATTTGTTCTTGGAGGAAAAGTGGTTGAGAGTTTAAGTGCTGCCAAAGCGGTGGTGGGGCAAACCGAGAGCAATCTGTGGACTTGACAGGGCGCCGTTCACAAACAGTCAAAGGGTCTTGGATCTTGGAGATTCTTCACGCGCGACTGCAGCGGGATTTCCTTTGTTCTTTAAAGACGGTGAAATCTGTAGGGCAATACCGGAGACGGAGGCAACGGAGATTGTCATGATGAGCAAGCAAACCGAGCGGGAGCAGCGGCTTGCTTATGAAAAAAAGTGTTGATATACGCGCAATCCAATTGCTCCGGTCCCGGACGTCTGTTGCTGCGGTCGCGCTTCTGCTCGGCAGTCTTCTTTCAGCCGTTCCAGACCCGGACTTTGCTTTGAAACCCAGCAGAAAACATCAGGTGAGGAGAGACGTTCTTCTTGCGATGACGGTTAATATCATGCAGATGACCAGCCACCGTCATGCCAGACGCCTGCAAATCTACCGACAAGGAGTCCATGACAGCTGTTTTGATATTGCATGCGCAGGGACAGACGGTCCGCCGAACCAAGCATTTCATGCAGCATCAGACATGCGTCGTTTTCTTGTATTTTTTGCCTTTGCTGCACTTCTCCGAAGCCGTTGCCTGTTGATTCGCTCCCGAGTCCCCCCACGATTTCTCAGTCTTCCACCAGATCTCTAGAAGTGTCGATCAATCGTTCCAATTGTACCCAGAGATCCGCCGCCCCCATGATGTCTATGACTTTGAAACCTCATCGATAACATTCGGAGGCGGGTTCTGTTCTTGGATCTGCTCAGATCTTTGATTTATCTGGAGTAATCTGGGGTTTTGTCTGGACAAGAAATTGTTGTGATTAATGCCAAGTCGATGGTTCATGCGAGATATAGTATCGAGAATATGGAGAGGTAATGCGACCGGCTGTATCTTTTGTGGGTTTTGGTAGGCCCCTTACTGCTTGCTTCTCTTGCGTGCAGCTTGCATGCGAGCTTGAGCACCGCAGTTTTGCTGGAGACAGCCGGAGCCCGCGTCGCCATGGCTTCTTGACCGTCTCCTTCAACTCGAGGTTGGCGCTTGCTCAGCAGTCTGCGATCTGCTGACGGCATGGCTATGGGCTCGAACTTCTAACAGACAGTTGGTCGAGAGCGAGCCTTGAGCTTGTGTGTTCGAAATAGTACCTCCCATCCACTTCAAGCAATCTTGATCTTCGACCCCTTGAGCAGCGAACCACCCACAACCTTGCCAACCGCATATCCCACATACGCACCAGCCAGAATGGTAACCGGCCACTTCTGCCACTCACGATCCCAATCCAAAGGAATGGGCACAGCGCCCACCCAAGCACCAATCAAGGTTCCGACGGTGGCGCCAAAGACCTCGTCGATGGGGGCAGCCAAGGCGCCTACCTCAATCCACTTGGCGGCGTCGACGCCGTGGACGTAGAAGAGAGGGTAGGCGGCGAGCAGAGAGATGTGGAGGCCGCAGTAGAGGGTATGGACTTGGTGGGAGGTGAGCGGGGCACCGAAGAGGACGAGGACGATGGCGATGAGGGGGGCGCCGAGTGTGACGGCGAGGATGAGCGAGAGTATGCCAGGCTGTTGTACGTCAGTCAACACAGAACAAGTTGAAGCGGCAGAGTTGTGCGACAACTTACGACCAGCTTGGCTCCAAAACCAGTGTCTCCTTGGTGGCTCTGCGTCATCTTCCCCTTCTTCTTTCCGCGCTGGGGCAATTGGGCTTGGTTGCTCCCAGGGATGCAGATGCAGAGGTATAGCAGTTGCAGAGCGGCCACGCCCAGAGCGGTCTGCGGGAGTGTGTCGACGGGCTTCTCGACCAGCGAGGGGAACTGGTAGTAGAAGAGGCCGAGCAGGAGCAGCGGGTGCAAGTGTGTGTAGATGGGCGACAAGCCATCGTCCCAGCTCTCGATCGGGTGCGACTTGGTCGTCTTTGGTTTCGTCTCTGTCGCCGCCATTGTATGTGTGTGTGTGGATGGGTATTAACTCTGGAAAGAAAGTGTTGCTGCTTGGACATTTGTTTGGAGATTGAAGCCTCGGCAGCGCCAGGGGAGCTCCGGCCTCCCCCCGAACAAAGCCCCGATGTCATTATACCAGCGACATTACTCGACTCTCCTTCAAACGTGCCATCAAAGTCAATTGGGACACCCGAATCTACATGCCTGATCGCAGAGCTCCTTCCAACCATGTCACTCCGGCCACGACGCCGTCGACAATGCGCACCTTTGACCCTTGACCGTGACCCAATGTCTCGATAGCTGCTTCTCTGACCATGTCATCAAACCCTGCCATACCTGCACACCCAAGACATACCGCTCCGACGGGGCCTCCAGCATCGTCAATCAAGAGTCTTGCCACTGCCTTCTTCATACGGCTGCGCACCTCGACAGGCGATATCTCGTGCAGTTCTGAAGCGTTGAGCCCTGTCGTCTGCACTCCAGCAAATGCCGCACTACCCTCAGTGTTATCCTCAACACCTAGATAGTTGTCCACGGCCTCGCGCAATGTCGCTTCCCACACCTTACCCGTGCTGACGATGCCGAACCGCTCACCAGGTCCGATGGCTTGCAAGCTGCTGCTGACCGATGCTTCAAAGATACCAGTCACCGGCTTGCGGCGACCAGCAATCTCTGGTCTGGCTTTGAGCTGTCCGACCAGAGGATGAGCAGAGTAACAGCAAACGAGAAAAGCGTCGTGTGTTTCGAGCAGCGGAAGCAAAGGTTCTAGACAGTGTCTTGCCGACTCTGCCGCATCGTCTTCATTGTTGATGGATGCTGGTCCCGAAGGTGCCGTGAAATATGTGTGTTGTGTCTGTCACGAATGCCCCAAAACTCAGACGTTTGCTCTTGTGTTCTCAATGGGCTTGTAGCGATGTGATAAATACCGATGAGTAGCCCAGAGAGTCAACCAGCGGCTTGAGCGCATTCGTCATGGATCTCGTCGAGTTTGGGTTGATGATGAGGATCTTTCTCAGTGCGGGAACCATTCTGTCGTTTGCTTCTATGATACTGGAGAGTGGAGATAGAGTCAAGGTAGTGTTGAAAAGAGAAATTCCTGCAAGAAGGTGTCCTATCAACTCTGCATGCGCCTGTGTTTGCGTTACTCGATACAAATGACCAAGAGGCTTCGAAAACCGCAAGCTTCGGCTCAAGTCGGACGTCTCAGTCGTTGCTATTGTCAGACTTCTGGAAGATTATCTCCAGCAGTTTTTGTGAGCAACAGAAGGCTTTGATGCGTAAAATGTTTGTTTGTGCAGGTATAGACCCCGCTCGAGATGGAGAGAGGTGTGGTCTGCCCGTCTGATGGTCACCCGCACATCAGTCATCAGCCACCAGCCATCAGCCAACGCTCGGCGCTTTGAAGATCCAAAGTCAAATCACCTCTTCCCAAGGTCAGCACCGTACCCTCCTGTGGCACAATATCGACAACGACGATATTGAATCCTCCAACGATCGACCTGCAGTGCTCCTTGTCTTTGGTCTCCTGACTTGTTCTCATCTCGAACCCTCAACAGCCCAACGTGCCTTGTCCTCCAGACGTTCAGATATGCCACCTCTGGCAGTTGGGATGAATGCAGTTGTGTTTTCTCCTGCATCCAACATGAGCATTTCCAGATACGCACATGTCCATCTGCCACTCACCTGACGTTTTTGGGATTGCCGACAATGTCCGTGGGTTGAGCATTCCCATTGTACGGCTCCTAGACCGCTACAAAGTCTGATATGCTCATGTTCTCAAACATCTTGACGTCGCCGAGGCCGGTCCCCTTGTAGGCGAGGTACATGCCGACAGGTGAGATGCGCGTGTTGCGGATGGCTCGGAATAACCGAATGTAGATGATTCGCTTGAGGATTGCAATGACCATGGCAGGAGGAGGGTTCAAGCTTGTAGGTGTGGGCGTGGGTGTAGATGCTGCGTAGGCATTAGGTGCCGACTTCTGTGCTTGGTGTCGAAACAGAGGGTGGAGTTGTAGTAGTGCAGTTGTGATGAATAATTGAAGGACGGCGAACGATTGAATGGCGAGAGTCATAAGTTGGAGCATCCAGATAGGCAGTCGTGATGTGGTCGCGACTTCCTCGTGTTGATAATTTTTATGGATAGCGGAATCCGACACCAATATCCACAGAATGTCACCTTGAACATAGATTGCAAGTCAAGAGAGTAGATGGATTGCTCCTATCTGATATCAAACACACAAATTTTACGCCAGAAGCGTTTACGTGCCGTTCCTGAACCCCCCATTATCCCGCTATGCTAAATGGTAAAGTACAAAACATCTTAAGGAGAGTCGTGATCGTCGAGTCGAATAAAAACACAGAAAGGAAGCCCAGTCTCGCAGCAACATATTTACAAGACATCGTGTGCCTGTATATCCTTCTTTTTCGTAGATTTCTGGTACCGTAAATTCAAGCCGCACATACTCTTAAAGCATGTAGGCGAGACCCAGAGCGCCACCAGCGACAGCGAATGCACCCTTCATGTGTGCACGAGGTACGCTGGCAGCACCGGTCTGCAGACCAGGGGCGGCAGTATTGGTAGGGCTCGCACGATCAGAAGAGGCGGTGGCAGCCTGTGCACCACCAACGATAGCAAGCGAGGTGACAGTGGCGGGTGCGCCGTCGGCCAAAGTCGTGGTCATCAGAACCACAGATTTGACTCTGCCACCACCGGGAGTGTAAGTGGTGATGAAAGTGGAACCTCTGTCGTCCGTGGCGGTAATGACGGCTCCGAGAGAAGCACCAGAGAGGACGACACTAGCACCATACTGATCAGTGGTGGTCACGACATCAGTAGCGCTTGTACGACGGGTGCTGCCACTTGGCTCAGGTACATCAGCAGAGCTGACAATGTCTCCATCTTGGTCAACTGCAATGCTGGCAACAGCCGATGTTGTTGAGACGGTTGAGCCACGCGAGTTGGTGCTGACAACAACGACACCAGGGAAGCGAGCAGAGGTGGTGACGGCACGGCCTCGAGAGTTGGTAGTGGTGTAGGTCTGCTCAACACTGACTGATGCGGATTGCTGGAAAGCCGAAGTAGTCTGGAACACGGTGCTTCCATCGTCGTCTGTGCTCGACAAAACAACGGGCACAAGGATACCGGAAGCAGTCGAAGCGGGGGCGGACGAAGCGGCAGCTGAACTGCGTTCATTAGTGCTGGAGGCAGCGACCTGGCGAGAAGCAGTAGCAGAAGTCTCGATGGTGCTTCCGGCCGAGTTGGTGGTGGTGATGGCTACAACGGTAGGTTCAATGGAACTGGTGGCAGACCTCTCGGTGGATGCAGCTGCAGAGCTCTCGGTAGAGCGTTCGGTAGAAGAAGCGGCTTCTGAGCTTTCGGTAGAAGAGGCGGCTGCTGAACTTTCGGTAGATGAAGCGTCTGCTGAGCTTTCGGTAGATGAAGCGTCTGCTGAGCTTTCGGAAGCAGACGAGGCTTCGGTCGAGGAAGCTGCCGAGGAGGATGCTACAACTGATGAGCTACGTCCAGAAGAAACGGCACCAGAGGAAGAGGTTTGGGAAGATGAAACAGGAGTATCAGAGGTTTGGGAAGACGAAACAGAAGTATCAGAGGTCTGGGAAGATTCGCGGGCAGAGGACGAAGCAGAGGACTGTGCCGCGGAGGAGGACGCGGCAACAGAAGAAGCAGAAGACTGCGCCGCGGAGGAGGATGCGGCAGCAGAAGAAGAAGAAGACTGCGCCGCGGAGGAGGATGCGGCAGCAGAAGAAGAAGAAGAAGAAGAAGAAGCAGAGCTCTGTTGGGAGGAGACAGAGCTCTGGGCGGCAGAGGAGGTCTCGGAAGACGAGGCCAGGGTAGAAGAGACAACAGTCGAACCGGAAGAAGTAGCAACAACAGTTTCCGAGCGCGACGCGGGGGAAGCAGAAGTAGACGACGCAGAAGCGGAAGAAGCGGACGAGGAATCAGCACTGCTCTCACCTCCTGTAGTGCTCGAAAAAGCTGCCGACGAATCCGTAGTTGTGGTAGGAGCGTCGGTTGTCGAGACGGCCGAAGTCTCTGTGGTCAAGGAGACGGACGTTGTGCTCGAGTCGGTGACAAGGACGGCCTCAGTGCTGGTGGTCGACTCTTGGTCCGAGGTGGTGGTCGGAGGGACGGCGATGACGGTCGTGTTGACGGCATTGTCCTGTCTCTTGCGCAATTCCGCTCGGACGGCGACATCGTGCTTAGCAATCTCGATGAGGCGCGAAGCCAGCGACGGGTTGTCCTGGTGGATGTGCTCCATGGCCCTGTGGTCCTTCTCGAATACGCCAGCCTGATACTTTCCTCTTAGGTGTCCAGACAAAGCGGCGTGGATCGACTCTTCCGGCAGGCGGTTCATCATTTGTCTGAATGCGCCAACATCTTCCTCACGGTTGTCGGCAGAGTCGGCCAACGCAAAGCCAGTGACCTGGAGTCCAGCGAACAAGAGTGTCCGGAGCGAAGGCATCTTGTCGCAGTGCAATCCGAGTGTGTCGTAGAGAAAAGGTGTACAAGCTGACAGAGGGAAGACGCGTTAGAAGGGGAGTCGAGCAAGTGAGACAAGAAGTACGGATACGTACAGGATCAGCTACTGTGTATAAGCGAATGTGTGGCTGACTATAGCTAGTCCCAATATAAGATAAACCCTGGTCAACGGTGAGGCCGCGTCTGAGTCGTAAATTGCCTGTTAAACGACTTCTGCTGCAGCGTTGATGGACGAGATTCGACAAAGATGTCTTGAAGAAGCGAATGTGTGAAGAGATGGCGAGGAGGTCCGATGCTGCAGATGCACAAGGATATCAAGGACAAAAGCTCGTGGGACTTGGGGACGGCACACGATGGCAACCGTCGAACCTTGAAAGCTGCTCGGATCGCGGCAGACGAAGCCTCGATCCTATGACGGTCACGATCGCCAGCACCATGCGAATTGGACCAGTCCGCCCATTGGGCAGTGCAACCCAAAAATAAAGCCGTGTCCGCGAACACTGCTTCCTCTCCCTATTGTTCGCCATCCAGTCATACCACTCTCTCACACCGCATCCGCACAGAACAGCAAGTCCGAGAAACACTGTAGAGGCTCTTCCATTCCACCATCGCGCACGCCACAAGCCCTCGGGCTCAAACGCACGGCTTCCCGTCTGTCCGTCGCTCAACGTATTCAGCGGACATGACGTTGGCCACTTTGTTTTCCTGCCGTTCGTGCATCAAGACTTGATCCACGTCGACTGACTCGGCAAGCACTTGCTTTAGAGTCCGTCTGATCCTCCACGGATCCTCCACTCGAACCACGAAACAAATGCTCCAGGCTCCAGCCACTGGCCGGCTTCCTCAAGCTTCCTGGTCTCGTACATCAGTTGGGGCTGGCTGCACGATGCCTTGGCTTTGCTCATCGACCTCCCAAACAACTCCACCTCGACGTGATAGCTTCGCTATTGCGAGTGGAGTCTTGTCTGCATCTTCTTGGTTTCGATGCTCCAAGGGCATGCTAGGCCGAGTCTTAAGTGCGCTTACCTCGTAATTCTCGTAAGAGACGTTTCTGGACAAAGGCTCGTCGATGCTGCACCGTTTGCCTCGGACTTGTACATCTTGCCTGTTCCTGAAAGACTGCATGGGTGACTTTTCAATACTTTTGCCAAACTCCTCCGAGGGCCGCGGGAACCTGCTCGTAGCGTGTGCGGTGTCCTCGTGTACCTCTATGAATAGTGCACCTTGCATACTGTTCTCTGCGAACTGAAAAAGCAAATCGCTTTGCTGTTCACATGTGATGCCGTGCAACGTGTTCAATAGTATCGTTCACTAGAACATGCGCTCAAAACGTGTATCTCAGAACAAAATGCTTCGTCCTCTTAAAAAGGCCCTATGAAAAATTCGGATTAAGAAGTAAGAAGCGGCTGCTGAGTGTAACAATTTCGCACCTCGCTGAAGAAATCAACCAACCTTTGTCTCCCGTGCCTTCCTTTCCTTGTCCAAATTAAGGAACCATTATCTTTCCACAACTTCGTTCTTTGCCGTGCGTTCCAAACCTGATATCCAAGAGCTTCCACCGACCAGATTCCCGTCCTTCCCATACCAAACAACCTAGGTTCGAGCATTCGAGGTGGTATCAAAGGGCTGAGTCTGCTTTGACAGGGCACCCTCAGAGAACTCGGATTGGGCAATTCCAGAAGCTTGAGCGATCTGTGGCTGACTCTCGCTGACTGTGACAGGGGCAGTGTTGCTATCAATTTGCCCAGGAAGCTGGGGGTTCAACGTTGCCAAAGGCGAGGCACCATGCACGTTGGCGGTGCTTGACTCCGGGGCCGTTCGCGGTGCTGTAGGAGATCGCTGCCTCGACATTTCAAAACTCTTTCCTCTGCTTGTCGGTGCGTTGAGGCTCTGTCTAGAACCATTGTGCTCTTCCTTCAAAACTTTGATCGGCGATCGTGCTCTTCTTTCTGCCTCGCGCTCCTTGCGCTCGCTCAGCTTACTCCTGATCCAGCTCATAGGCCCCTTTTTGTTGTCACTGTCAGACAGTATAGACTCGGGATCAGACATTACATGATTGTCCTGGAAGCTGCGTCGAGGTTGTCCACCGCTGGAACTACTGATGGTAGACTTGCTCTGGTCTGCGCTGTTCATGTTGCCAAGACTGGAGTTTGTGCGAACACGATCATTGCCTTCGCGCTCCTCGGCCTGTCGTGAGAATCGCCAGCGACGTTTCTTTTCTGGCTTTTCGGCAGACGACTGGAACTGCTCAGGGTGATCTACGTCAGAAGCATCGGTCACATCCGTGACATCTGTGGAATGGAACGAATGTGCTGGCGATACAGTAGGTCTGAGAGTAGCATCCGTCTCTGTTCGCTGAGGAGTCATGAACTTGGGTGATGTCTGAGCTGTTGCGTATGCGGAACGATCATTGCCATACTCGTTGATGTAGTCCTGCCCGCGCGATTCAAACACCGGCGTGGTTGGGGAAGCGAAGTACTCGTTTAGCGATTCAGGTTCGTGTTGAAGAGAATGAGCAGAGCTGTGAGCACTTGAAAGCGCACTTCCAGGAATACGCTTCTTCTGTAGCTTGTTAGGCTTGCGGCCATCTCTTCTCTCGCCGTCACTGCCTCCAGGAGAGGGCTTCAGGAAATCCAAGATGGCGCGAGAAGGAGTGCCGGAAGGGGATCGGTCAGCAGGGTTGACTCTTCGGTCACCGGCCGGTGAAGTGATGTTCAGCGGCGCAGTGCTAGATTGAGTGTGCTCTCTTTGCAACAGTCCCATTGTCTCGGTGCCATGGGTAGCAAGAGGGGTGGTTGCTTCGCTAGATGATGCCGAGATGATTTCAGGTGCAAGAGGTACAGGATGCGAAGGCTGGAAAGCTGCAGGGGAAGCAACATCCGATGCAGGTGAGGGTTCCGGGAAGGCCAAAACAGGAGTGGGAGCGACAGGCGTACGTTCTTCAGCAATGCTATTCTCGGCGACAAAAGAGGTGTCGATAACGGTCGGCAGAGGACTGGAACCAGAACCAGGACTAGGAGTAGGTGGCTCGGAGCTCTTCTCACGGCGGAAGTGCGGAGATGCGCTGTGCTTGGAGGGAACAGTGTTGCTGCGATGGATACCTCCAGAGTTGGCAGGGCTGCCGAGGGTGGGTGTAATATGGCCTTGGGGATGTGCAGAGCGCTTGGAAGCTCTCGAGGATACCGAGACGTTTCTGCGAAGATTGCCAAACATGCGCACGCTATCAGCACCGGCACTAGCGTTGGAAGATGAACGGCCGAGAAGAGTCTTGGATCTTGCTGGGGTCAAAGGCGATGCTGGAGGCTTGGGGGTAGGGGCGCCGCTCTGGACTTCCTTGACCGTCTTCTCGTCAGCAGCAGTACCGTGCATGCCGATCAGGAACGAGTCCTGGTTCTCGATGAGGAAGATGAGAACGTCCTGGCTGAGTCGGTACTCAGGCGGGGCCATGTCGTGCTGGGGATGCGACAGGAGACCAGGCTGGAAGATGGCAGCGAGGTTGGGAGTTGTCATTTTGTTGAGGTCCGACTTGGAAGCAAAGACTGCAAGAAGATCGAGGATGTACAGCAGCAGCTGACGGTTCAAGGGAGGCAGCTCGGTGATGAGGCTCTGGTAGACGCGGATAGCCTTGACGGGGTCGAAGGGGCCGATGTTGGGAGCTTGCATGTCCATGGAGCCGACTGCTTGGGCTTGGTGATTCTTGAGCGGGTCGCGGAAGCGTTCGTAGAACTCGAGAGGGATGATGGGTTCGGGCAACTGGTTGAAGTACCTGCGCAGGATGTTGGCGGCATCGTGGACCGTGTAGCCACTCCAGTCGAGGCCCTTGCCGTAGCGATCGGGAGAGTCGAAGGCGATGCGCAGTTCTTTGATGCGCTTCTCGGATCCGCTCAGTCGGAAGATGCCCTCGACGTCGGTAGCTATGGCTGGGGTTAGCGCATGGGGTATTGCTCCGTGTGTGATGGACGTACCCTTCTCTTTCAAGTAGACGCCGCATTTGGCGACGACGATGGGAACGTAGCCGTAGATGTAACTCTGGCCCTGCTCGTTGAACAGCGAGATGGCGACGTTGGCGTAACGGATGCTGGTCTGGAGAGGGACGCCGAAGATGCCTTGGGGAGCTGCGCGACAAGGCAAGCGATTAGCATGTGAAGGCACGGCGACGATGCGCAAAGCGTAGCGACAGCAAGGCGACGTACCCTTCTCTTCTTGGACGCGCTGGGGCGTGGCACGCTTGAAGTTCTTCCACCACGAGGTCAGGTCGCGCTTCGACTGGACGGCCTCGGGCGACGAGGCAGTCGTGGCCGGCGCAGGAGGTGCCAGGGTCGCGCCTGGATGCCCGCCGGACATGGGCATGCTCGGCGCTGGTGTAAAGTATGCAGGCCCGCCGTCTTGCTGCGTGGTAGCTCTGGCTGGGCCGGAATCAATAGGCAAACGACGTGGATGAAGCCAGACGTTGGGTATGCACGGGAGAGCGAGAATGAATCAAGGCGATGGCCGACGAAGTCGAGCACCACGGCGAGGACTTGGCGGCTGACTTTCCGCTGTTTGAGATGAGAGAGGTTGCTGCACACAAAACACCCGCCCTGAGCTAGCTCCCACACCACCCTACACAATGACGACGCCCTACAAGCAAAGCAGGTTTGCGCCGGCCGAATGTGCTCCTCGTCGCTGTGTTTTCTGTTTCTGCTGGCGCGGCCATTATATTGACATGCTCTTGGCGCCAGCCACCCATACCCTGCAGCAAGCAGTTCTTTCGAGCAGACATTCTGGAGATGGCATCACCTAGTGCCTTTCAAGAGTGTGGAGTGGATGCGGAGCAGATGGGCACAGGAGGCTGGGGCCGTCCGCGCTATCTATATAACCACAGGCCAATCTGTTCTGCTCTGAATGACACCGTCTGTTGATTGCACGAGAGCATTTTGTTTATTTATAGCCCGCCCAAGGAGCGAGCCAACGGGCACGGCATTGCATGTGCTGACGCAGCTACACAACACGCCTTCAGACTGCTGGCCGGACGAGCACAGAATTCTTCGGGAACACGAGCATCGAGTTTTTTCAAGAGACCATCTCGGTCTTTAATATGCAGACAAGTCGTAGCTCGCAGATCGCCCAAGACTGAAAGCGGTCAAAGGGGCAGGCTCGGGGATGCTCTTGGAAAGAAAGTGTGACGCTCGGAAAGGGCCGCACGTGTGTGTGTGGATTGAGCAAGAGCTTCGTCGTCAGTCTCGCAGCTTCGTGCTTGCGACCGAAAGATTCATCCAAGTCGTGTTTCAATACCACAACTCTGTTCATCCGTAGTCTCCTAATCTCTCACACACCCACAAAATGGACGGGTATGCCATGTCTTTGCACTTTCGTAGGAATCGCATCTGACCACAGTACAGTCTCAACCAGAACGAGCAGCGCGAACTCGCCATGCGCATGGAGAAGAAGCAGATGTCGCAGTTCATGAACGTATGATCTCCACCAGCAATCCTCCCGTACGACCGCCCGCTGAACCACCATCCCAGATGTACAGCAACCTAGTCCAGCGCTGCTTCGAGCACTGCGTCGATGATTTCACCTCATCCAAGCTCTCATCCAAGGAGGAGGGTTGCACCATGCGCTGCGTCGACAAGTTCATCAAGGGCTCTGAGCGCCTTGGTCAGAGATTCCAGGAGCAGAACGCTGCCATGGCTCAGTCAGGCGGCCTCATGCGATAAATCGCCCCTCTCTCGACACCTTTTCTACCATCTCGATACCACCCCTACTCGGCCACTCCGTTGCTGCATCTAGCAGCATGTATGATAAGAGAATGAAGGATATGAACTTTGAGCCGCAGTGCGGCCTCGGAAATATTGTGGACGTTGGCTCTGCCGAGTCCTGCAAGGACCGGAGTGAAGGGCATGGTATACATGCTTGACGGCGTACACCACTACTAGAGTATTTTGCTTGACTCAATCGTCACGCGGGCAAACAAAACACTACGAATTTCCACTCATGCTCAAGTTGTACATGTCACTTGTTTTTCTTGACGCTTGGTATGTCTGTCGACTTGACAATGTACCATGACCGTGTACAAAGATGCAAAATGCACATTTCACCAAGCAGAATTCTTGTGTGCTTCAAACGTATCCATTGATCCAATCGACTCTACGTGACATTTTGTTTGTGATTTTTGTTTGCGCATGCCACGGTGATGATGTAGTCGAAGCTTTGCTCTCCACACCTTTTGCCTACCAGAGAAACAAGCAAACGCCCCTCCGACACCATCATACCACAACCACACAACCACAATGTCTGGAAACGCCCAAGGATTGTTGCAGCCTCAAATCTTTGAGAGCTTGCAAAAGAAGATTGACGAAGAGACCGAAGTCAGAGATGCAAGTACATCCTGATAAATTTTCTACGATTTTAATGAGCTCTGTATTGACCAATGCCCCAGTCCATCCGTGAGATTGTGCAAACACTCGAAAAGCAAGGTCAATATCTTCCTGTCCAGTTCTTGAAGTGCTCGATACTGATAGCACACCAGACCGATCAACCCAGGCTATCCTCTCCCGCGCACACTCGTCAAGCAACAACGAGCGTCAGTAACACAAGCACTGTTCGCGAGTACTTTTTTTTTTTCTAACCTTCCTGTAGTTCCTGCCGTCGTCTCTTCCGCTCAAGAGTCTATCAACAAGGAGGTTGAGTCCATTGCCAAGCTCTCGGATGCTGCATCAAAGTACCCTTACTACAAGTACAATGGCATGTGGACAAGACATGTGCAAGACGCTGTAAGTCTTCCTTGATCTCGCAAAAGATCTCGACCATCCTTGAGTGATCAGTTCTGACAACCCGCAGTCCTTCTCCATCCTGCTCTGCGGATATCTCGGCGGCTTCTCCAGTGTTGGATCTGGTTCCCAGGATGGTCGTCTTTTGACCATTGAGGAGGTCGGTCAAATCATGAACAGTAAGCAAATCCGTGTGTCCTATTGAACAACAAAACCTAACCTTTCACAGTCCCTGTCAATGTCAAGGATAGAGATGTCTTCCATCTGACCATCGAGGAATACCTTCAATCTTTGATCTCTCTGATCGACGAGCTGGTGAGTTGACACAGCCTTGTTATATGCGTGAATGTTCTAACTTCCTCGACAGGCACGTCTCGCTCGCAACAGTGTAACTCAGGGTGACTACTCCCGTCCTGTTCACATTGCAAAGTTCATCAAGCACCTTCATGCTGGATTCCAGATCTTGAACCTCAAGAATGACTCCCTTCGCAAGAGATCGGATGGCATCAAGTATCGTGTCAAGGAAGTCGAGGACGTCGTGTATGATCTCAGCCTCAGAGGTCTGACCTCCAGGGAGTAGACGATACGGACATATTCTTGGAACAGTCCTGGACCTTGTCGATTCTGTAGGGAGTCAAGGTTACGAGATGTTCAAAAGCTAGCTATGTAAATCACGGTAGAGTTCGATTTGCATGTTTTCCTTCTGTCAAGAAAGTATAGCATAGTTGCACCTCACACGGGTAGAAACATTAAAGACTGGTCACGGGTCTGTATTCACAATGTATCAACTAGAAAGTTTCCCGGAGCAATCAATTGTTCTTTGTTGATCTGTTTCACCTCTCGGTCAAATATAAGGACCTCCATCATCTTCCTGATTGGCCGAATATCTATAGTACAGCCTGTATCTGCGTCCGTTAGATAGCGCATGGCTTGCGGATAGCCTAATTTGATCTTGGTGATACCTACGATTCGCTGCGATCCTTGAATACGCAGACGCATGTACATATTGGCGCGCTATCCAACGGATGTGAAAATACCCTGTACCCTTTCTCAAGCCAAGCCTTTCTATTTATTTTCAGACCCTCCCGTATTCGGCTGAAGCGCAAGGTTCAAAAGGAGATGGTATGATGGAAGCCAAGAAGCGATCTTTGCTCGTCCGTTGTTCGTGCATGCTCGTGGCCCTGCGAACGCTCGAGGCGAGCAGATGATCGTGCCCTGGAAATCGAGTCAATGATGTCTGTGACAGGTAGGATATCTGCAAGGTACTGTCTCGCATGCCCATACTTGTTCGAATCTCCATCTCTCTCGCGAGTCGCAACCACCGAGCTACACCGACAACGATCGGCTATCGAGGCATCCGTTTCAAGGGCCAGAGCGTAGAAGAATCCGGGGCCGCCGTTCTCCAAGATCAGAGTTTCGTCGTCTTTTCGCCCAGCGACGTAGAAGCTCAGAGTCAAGTGGTGTGGCTCGCCCGTACAGCGTGTTAGGGGCGAGAGATAGCAGCTCGTGCTTCTTTCCTTCTTTCTGTTTCATGTTCTACGATCCCTGTTGACGGACCCATCTCTCGTTACCTCATACGCATATCTCTAATAATATTTCATCCTGGTATACTCTTCTGTCGACACTGGTAATATTCATACTCCGAAAACACGCATCATCCACGACCGAAAACCCGTCACGCGCACCATCCGGTCATGCGCTTCCAAACCGCGGCGCTCAGCGCCCTCTTTCTCGAGTCGGCAGCATCCTACGACTTTTCTGGCATGGCAAACTCGATACTTTCAGCACAAACATTAGCAAAACGAGAAAACACGACGGACATACCACTGCCCATCAATGTGGAGCCATCGCAATACTGGGACGGTGCTGATGGACCATGGTACGGACATGGGTGTCGTATAAAGGCGGTCAATAGAAGGAACACAGGCTGATGTTGTGGCAGGTCTTCATTCCCACTGCAGGTCGGTACGCCGGCGCAAGACATTCGAGTCTTCATCTCGACAAATGGATACACAACTTGGACCGTGGAGCCTTTGGGATGTCAAGGCCAAGCGGGATCGATATCTGGATGTGAAGAATCACGCGGAGAATATTTCTTGACCAACACATCTCTTACGTGGGTGCCCAACTCCATCTTCCAGCTGGGATTGCCGAACGAGATGGAAATGGGACTGGATGACGATGCAAACTATGGATTTGATACCGTCACTTTGGGATGGCAAGGCTCGGGCGGTCCAACGGTACAACACAGCACCATCGCAAATTATGTTTACTACGAATTCTGGCTTGGAACCTTTGGATTGAACCCGCAACCGGCCAACTTCACAACGTACACAGATCCTCAACCGAGCTTCATGACCCAGCTGAAGAGGAACGATTCTATCCCGAGTGTGAGTTGGGGTTACACTGCTGGAAACCGATATCGTGAGTTGTTCAGACGTCGAGAATGGGTTTGTGGCAAATGCTGATGATTGACAGGCTTCTCTGGAGTTTTTGGAAGTCTCGTGCTTGGTGGTTACGATCAATCCAAGTTTGAACCTACTAATCTGACAATTCCATTCGGTTCCGATGTGTCAAGAGATTTGCTCGTTGGAGTACAGTCCATTCAGGCAGGAAGTTCTTCTTTGGCAAACTCGACCAACGCATTCTACGCCTTGATCGATTCGACCGTTGCCTATCTCTACTTGCCCGAATCCATCTGCAAAGCTTTCGAGGAGGCATTCGGCATCGTTTATGACGAGTATTACCAACTGTACCTTGTCAACGAGACTATGCACACGAGCCTGCTAGCACTGAACAAATCGGTCACGTTCACTCTCGGCCAGTCGACGACGGGAGGACAAACCGTCGACGTCACTCTACCTTATGCGGCGTTCGATCTGGAAATCGCATTCCCCTATGTGGCCAATTCGACCCGTTACTTCCCTCTGAAGCGTTCGACCACTCAATACACTCTGGGCCGTACCTTCTTGCAAGAAGCATACGTTGTCGCAGACTACGAGCGCCGCAACTTCACAGTCGCCCCCTGCGCCTGGGAGCAAAACAAAGCATCCGAGATCCGCACAGTCTTCTCCCCAGACAGCAAATTCTCCTTTGACGGAAACGGCAAAAGCAGCGGCATCAGCGGCGGCGCCATCGCCGGAATCGTGATCGCTGTTCTCGCCATCCTCGCCATCCTCGCCGCAGCACTCTGGTTTATGCGCCACAAGAAGCAACAGAAAAAACACGCAGCCGTGGAACTCGAGGCCAAGTCCCTCGCTGCAGCACAAACACCCTCGGGACCTTCATCGCCCATCAAAGAAGACCCTCATGCAGGCATCAGCACACCCACTGGAGGCGAACTCGACAGCTCAAGACAAATCCACGAGATTGCCGGTGCGAGCAAGCCCAGTGCAGCCGAGATGGATGCGCCATGGCGTGGCGAGTTGGATGCTGGTTCTGGTGGCCACCACGAGTTTTACGGAAAGCTGCCGCAAAACACGTTTGAGATGGAAGGGAACAACGAGCCTATCTTTGAGATGGACGCCACGGCGACGCAATTGCACGAGCTGGAACCTGACACCAGACGCCAGAGTTGGGATTCGGGTGATGACAGAGGGGACGAGAAGAGGTATTTGCAGATGCAAGGGTACTGAAGCTGTAGACTTTTCTTTTGTCTCTATAATTTCTGGAACTTTTGGGTGTACATATTGGGCGTTTTGCATGGTGGAGGATGGGTTTTCTGGTTTTGCGGTGATATCAAGGGAGAATCTCTGTAGATTTTTGAAGGCAAGGATCTTGGTGGAATCTTTGTGGATAGTTTGTCAAATGTACATGCTTCATGACAAAATCTTTTATCGTCTGGTCTTGCTCGTAACTTGTGATTGAGAGGAAGATCAAGACTCAAGACTCAAAGAGGACACACCACAGTCACGATAGGAATGAAAAAGAGTCGAGTTTTGCGGGAACAGATGAATTGCTGGGGGTATCTAATACGATATGCAGGCATCCATCATGAACATTCCCTCAAAAAAAGACGATAAACTTTTCTGCATCTCAAAATTTTCAAAATGGGAGCGGAGAAAAAGTTTACTCGTCATCCTCCTCCTCGTTCTCGCCAACGACGTTGTAGAAGCGGAGCTCGTAGACACCCTTGGAGGTGGAGACGACGCGGAGCCAGTCACGGAGCTGCTGCTTCTTGAGGAACTTCTTTGTCAGGTACTTGAGGTAGCGGCCCGAGAACTCCTGGTGGGCGACGACCTCGATCTTGCCGTCGTTGAGGTTGGTGACGGTGATGCGCTCGCCGAGGTTGCCGGTGAGGCCGTCGACCTTGATGCGCGACTGGAGGAAGGTGGTGAAGGCCGAGGGGTCGAAGATCTTGTCGTTGGTGGGCTGGGAAGCGTTGATGATGAACTGTTTTGTGTCAGCGATGCGCGCGTTGGTTAGAGGCGATTGGAGGCGGGTATACACACCTTCTTGGTGACCTTCTGGGCCTTCTTAGCACCCTTGGTGGCGGTGGGCTTCTACATTGTTCACAATCTCAGCCTACTGTCTTTTCGCAAAGAGCAGCAAAGCGGTTTTGGATTTGTTCAATCACATACGGTGGCAGCAACCATTTTGACGGTAGTTGGATTTGTCGTTGGGGGAGTTGGGGAGAGACGAGGAGTTGTGAGTGGGCGCAAAGAGATGAATATCCTACGCTTGAGAAGAGAAAGAAAAAAAGGGAGCCTGCCGTCGGTGCGCGACTGAGTTGGGCTCTTTTCGCGTCTGTGCGTTCGGGCTGCGGAGAGGTTCGCTTAGCCGGCTGATCCCGCAGACTTGACCTCGACCTCTGACTTGAGCTTCGAGCAGGCAATAATGATGCGACCAAGATGCTGTTCTTGTCGCTCGCTGACGATGTTGAGAGAGTTGAGTCGATGATGTCGCAACTCTCCACACCGCTCGTACACAACCACTTGCCAACATGAGCTTCTCATTGGTGCAGTAAATGTTCAACAGGAGCTCTCGAGACTGTATACGAAGACGAGCGTTCACTTGCACCGAAACGTGCAGTATCTAGTCAACTCCAGATACTCCTCTCGCGACAACAAAAATCCAATGTGTAAGCTATCGGAATTCGCAATCTTCTACATCCAGGAGTCATGTTCAGAGAGAGTCGATCAAACAACGATCCTCAGTGAATGCCTCTGTTTCTAAAAGAAAAAACCATGTATCTTTATGGTTGCAAGATGGAAACCGGCCTTCTTCGTAGGCAGAGCTTACTCAGGTCCCTCACAGAAACGTATAGCTGCAGGGATAAAGGCCAAAGAGAGTTAGCGACTTGGAGGCTCTCGAATACTCACATACAGACGATGCCGTTCATCTCTCGCTGATACATTCCCCTTCATGTCCCGGCCTGGAGCCAGGAAACACAACGGGGGGCAAGGGGAGGGGATGGAAGGGGAGGGGATGGAAGGGGAGGGGATGGAAGGGGATGTTGTGAAAGGGGAGAAGTAAAATGGGAGGAGGAGTGAAATGGAAGGTGCGCAGTGGGGAGAGCGGTAAGGGGAAGCTGACATCACGGAGATCTGGATGAAGACCGAGTCCAAGGAGTACTGAAGGATGTCATCTCTTCGATACTCGGCTGCGGACTTTCGAAAAGTTGACGCTGGCGTGAGACTGAAGTTCTTGCGTTTGCAAGACTGCGAGAATCGAGACCGCAAAGGCCTGGAAGAGAAGCGAGATTGCAAGAGCAACCTGGAAGAGAGTCGAGACTGCGAGAGCGGCCTGGAGGAGCAGGAGAAGGCGGCGGCGGCGGCGACGGCAGCAGCAAGGATCCTCAACACTCAGCCGCGGACTCTTTGGGAAAGAGTCAACGCTGATTATGTCGAGGTTGAAGATGTTGCGGCAGGCGGAGTCCACGAAGGACTGGAGGGGCACCGAGACTGCAAGAGTCTGGAAGAGGACCCAGATCAAGAGATCTGAAAGGGGTGGCTGCAAAGGAGTTGCGTCTGATGTCGCGCTGGTGAATTATATACAGCTCATCAAGGCCCCTGCTTACTCGGCGGTGGTAGGAATGGCAAGTTCCATGGTAGATGGTGAGTGATGGAAAAGAGATGTGAAACTAGAAAGGAACGGCTTACTTCACTTCGTACCAGCGAAATGAGTTCTCTTATTGTTGTGCAGTTCATCAACAATAGCAGAGCCCGCTTCGAATGCTTGCAAGCCTCTTTTTGCCCTAACTGTGAGCTAGAAACACAAAGAGAACTGTTTTGTATTGGGAATAAGATTCGTCTTGGTATAGACCCTTCCAGGTGCTAGAGTTTGTAACTCCCACCCTCTCTCACCAACTCATGGAACAATTGATATGTTATAACAAGGCGCAAACATTCTCCAATCAGAGATAATTCTAAAGAGAGCTGATTCTGTGCAATCCTTTCGTGGATGTTACCTTGTTCATAGAGACTATTGTGTATCTTTCTAGCTACACGCCTTACATACTTTAACACACTGGGAGGGGGTATACGTCTTACTACGCCTTTGACCCCTGACCGAGGCCGAAGCTCATGTTGAAGGAGATCAAGAAGACCTAGAAGAAACTTCTGCAGTTGCGGGCCAGAAGGAACGATGCTGATGTGTGATGTTGACACACGATGTTGCTATGAATTAAGCTAACCGAATACTGACAGTCCGACTCCGACCACCGATTTTCTGGCAACCTCCGTCTCGCGGCACAGCAGCCGAGCTTAGTAAGCAACTAGTGCGAGCAAGCTCTATAAATTTGTTCTGCCCCTCGGACTCCTTCTTCCTTCTGGCATACTTACCTTGCTTGGACACTGGCGATCATGAATGCCGGGTGTCTGGAGGAACTTCGTGCATTGCACAGCGCGCAGAAGTACCTCCAACCATCTCCTTCGGGGGCTGGTCGAGTGGAATTTTTGATCTCACCCACACTTTGGTGTACACACTTTTCATTGATTGATCAGCTTTCAGCTGGTTGTTGAAGAAGAGAGCTTGATGTTGGAAAGGGTAGGTGTTGGTATGGCAAAGTGCTGCCAGGATGCTGTTGCGAATACTCAGTATGTTTGTTGAAGCTGTGTGGCTGTCAACAAAGAGTGGTGGGCAGTGCCATCTGTTGCTTGTCCACGGTGATGTTCATCTGTCGCTTGTCTGTGTAGGCGTTCATCCCTCCCGGTGCAGAGTCATGGCGCTTTGTTGCTCGAGGCAGCTGTATACATGCTGGCAGTCCATTTGGTCAGAAGAGAGGTAGTTTACACACAATCATGACCTTTTCTCTGTCACCTCTTCTCCATAGCCATCTCCATCTTGCTGTTCGTTCGTGTAGTCTAAAGTGACCGTTCGCTGCCCCAAACACCTCTTCTAATGTCATAGTGCTCGTCGTGGCTGTTGTCGAGCGCAAGCTGCCCGCCAAAGTCATCCCCACCATCGCCCTCCATCTCACCCTTCCTCCCCACCAGCCATGCCATCCTCAGAATACACATCTGCAGGCGGCGGCCTCAAACTCAAAGGCGCCAAACCCACCGGCATAGAAAAGAAGCGCAAGAAAAAGTCGTCGTCCAAATCCACCGCCGTCATCACCACCGCTTCATCCAAAGACCCAACACCCGCCAAAGACGACACCGCAAACCCTGAAGACACCACAGACCTAGAGCAGAGGGAAAAGAACAAGCAAGAAAGTCTCGTGCCTGATGACGGCAAGACCGAATATGAACGCCGCCATGAAGAAACCAGACGCAAGCGCGTAAGTCGTTGGCCTTGAATGCTGCCAGAAGTTATCGAATGGTATACTAAAGAGACAAACAGCTCGAAGAAAAACTGATGCGCGAGGGCGTCAAGACTCACAAGGAACGCGTCGAGGAATTGAACAAGTACTTGTCGACGCTGAGCGAGCACCACGACATGCCTCGCATCGGTCCTGGATAACACCCTCTCTTGCGTCTGCTGGCGACGCTGCCAGTTTATCAAGTCCGGTCGAGTCGGCCACGGCACCACCATCGCATCTCGCAAGTCCCCTTCTCTCGATCCTATGTCTCTCTGCGACCGTACAAACACGCCATGCGACCCTCACGAAAATCAACCGACCGCATACCTATTTCACCGAATCCAGAATGTCACTCGTGTGGTACAATGAGATGCGCAGGCCAAGGCATACAGCAGCCAACACCATAAAGAGATGGAACATGTCCTGAGCAACAGAGGTCAAAATACATTCCGCAAGAGCATACATGTCCATTCTTCGTGTACACGACCTCTGCTTGTTTCTCAGTCACGCCTACGGATTCTCCCCCATTGCATGCCGTGTAGCGAGCTGTTCCAATCTGGTGGTTGTTTGGCTGCCCCGTGATCCAGATCCACCAATTGAGACAGTAAAGCGCGTCACGACGTTATTCTGTAGACTAGACGCTTTTGAATACATTCAAGTCTTGAGAAAAAGCACTGCCTCTTCCACTCACAGCATCGCCAAAGACGACAAGACCAGTGTGCATTCAGAGTACACATCGTCTCATCGAAAAGAAAAAGAAAAAAACAGAATTACTGCTGATGCTGATGGAGCAACCCTGTTCTGACAATACCTCGACTACTTGTTGCTGCTTTCCAACCGAGGAATACTAGTCCTGGTGACTTCAAGAGCTTTCTGTGGTGTCTTTCCAACGACGAATAGCAATCGAAGTGAATAAGAAACCCTACAAGCTCTCATGGCTTGTGCAATGGTGTATGCTTCAAAGTCAGACAGGGGACGAAGTGCATCAACAGTCCCCGCGATATTCGATGATGGGATACACATTTCAGCCGAGACAAGCGTATCGACTTGCTTGCACACCAGGCACACCAAATTTATATATATAGAGATACTGTAAACAACTCAGGGAGAAACCCAGGGCATCGAAACATCCGAACCTAGACCTTTTCACGTCAAGGATAAACAGCAAGACCTGCGCGACTCTTCGCCTGCTCATAAAGGCAATCCACAAACGTCTTTGGTTCCTTGGGCGTCGCCGTCGCCGATACTCTCGCCGTGACTTGAGGCGTCAAGTTGCGCAACTCGATCCCTGACTTGGACACGCCCTCGATGACCGTATTCGTTGTCGCGAGGATGCCGCCCCATGGCTGAGGGTGTCCGATGATCGAGTCGATGGAACCTCTTCTCGCGTCTGCCAGTCTACCTTCGAGCCAAGAGTCTTGCTTGAGTATACCGCTGTCATCTGAGCACGCCGAACGTGTTCGGCCGATCTTGTGAGATTTGACTCGTTGTCCTTCTGAGCGGGTAACCTCTTCGTGCTTTGTGAGCAGGGCTCCAAACTCTGCATGCACTTCTCTCCGCATCCGGCCTTGATCGTTGCATCCAGGATAGTAGTGTTGTCGCATCCTCACGAGATCCCAACTGGCGAGCGTAAGGCCAGTGGGGAGTTTGCGGGCTGGCTGGTGAATGTCCAACAACCTAGTGAAGCCAAACACCATCGTCATACCATCTCTCTGTGCCCTGTTCGCACCGTAGCGTATGGTTATCGGTTCTGCGCAAAACACAAGATCCATGAGCCAACGTTCTCCGAGTCTGGTAACCAGTGAAGCCAATGCAGTCCGCAGCATGATCAAGAATGCCTTTTCTTCGTCATCGTCCAGAGTGTTCCAATTCTGCTCTTTCAACTTGATATGACGAATGAGCTTCTCTGCCGTCCACTCGTTATAACGCTTGAGCCAGTCCAGCTGTCGCGAATTCATGTTGTACGGAGAGACCTGAACGTCCGGCAGTTCGTCTTGCCTGTCTACTGGTACAAGCACCCGAAAACTATCGCGAACGCGGGCAAGAGCAGCGAGACAGACAAAAAAGGAACCTTGCTTCGGCGCCGAAGGCAAACTCGTTCTGTAGGCATAGTCTTGGACGCGCTGCATTTGTATTGCGAGGAGACCGAGCGGGATCTGCATTGTGTTTGCGATAGCACCCTCCACGCGGTTCAGTGGAGCGAATCTGAACCCGATCGAAGTGTAATGATCCAATTCTGCAGGAGACAATCTCCGTGTGTAGAACAGTAGCTGGCCTTTTTCAAACATCGTCGATTGTTGAGTACCGCCGTTATCGGGAGCCTCGATGCCGTATTGATACGCCGTCAAAAGGCCCGTACCCAAAACCTGATCGTAGAGAGGACCTAGCCCATCCACAAGATTGACTTGTAGCTGTGCAGCAAGATCCGCTGCGGCCACGCAGTATCCTTCTCGAAACAAGACAGTCGAGTCGTGATAGCTCTCTTCATCGTAGTTACTACTCCTGCTCGATGCCGCCGTGTTGTATCCACTATAGAGGTTCGTACGTTGGAGGTGGGCACGCATCTTGGGAACCAGATCCGCGACACTGTTCCAGTCACTACTCACTTCCCAAATCCAGAACCAGACAGGATGGTGTATGCCAAAGTGGTCGTCGAATTTCTAGAGGTGTCAGTACGGTGCGGCAGTAAACTCGTCAACATTCACTCACTTGAAGCACAAAACGTTTGGCAATCCTTTGCGAAGGTAGAGTCCCTTCATTCGTGACCATGATATTGCCATGCTCGTCGAAGTAGGCACTGAACTTAGTCAGCGACAAAGATATACAAGAAGCTAGAGATCTGAGCATACCATGCTAGCATCATATGCTGAGCTCTATTGGCGAGAGCTGCATTGCGATATCGAACGTAAAAGAGTATAGTGAGACAAGACAAGGATGCTACGAAGCACTGATACAACGTCAGCCAGTGGATCAGAGCTCATATCAGTCAGAGGCTTACCATAGTCGCTGCCACGATCACAGGCGTATTTCTCGCATCAGGCTCCGCTTCTGATAGTATGTGCTTGAGCTGATATTGGCAACCGACGGATGCTGTAAAGTGCATTCCGCATACTCCAACCGCAAGCAAAAGCGCACAAAGACAGCGCTTCCAACAAACACTGATCCATCTTTCTTTGAAGTAGAAGAACAAGGCAAGAGCAATTGTTGAGTCCCCAACAGCGATGATGCAAGAGGCTGCGATATACCGCGTGGGATATATCAGCTTGTAATTCGACACTCCAAGATTTCCGACATAGTGCATGGAAACGATGGAGAGTCCAGCCATGAGTCCGCAGGCCACGTCAAGAAGTCGTCGCAAAACAAAAGAGTTGATCCTGAGTTCCGCGATCTGAAAAGCTATGGTCAGGCCAATGACTGGCAAAACACACGACAGCCCTGTGTATGCAGGATCGTAAACGAGCTGCAGTTGAATCTGTTCATTTGCTAAAGCGATTGATCGGTTTCCAACGAAGTGCATGCACCATATACCGATGAGGCCCATGCTTAATGAACAAGCAAAGAGGTGTACTCTGGATCCGAGTCAGCAATGCGAGAGATGTGTGCGGAAGAGGGTGCTTGCCTGCTCATTAGTGACTTGCCCAGACGTTTTCGTTGAAGTAGTTCGATTGTCAACAGAGTACCAATGAGACTGGCGAAGAAGGAAGCAACGATGATACTTGGTATAAAGTGCCATGGTACCACATCCCCTGGTGCGTATTTGACAACATCATCAACAACAATGAACAGAGGTGGTGTTTCTTTGGTTGAGTTATTGTGTAACGCGATCAATCGTGGCAGCGACATTGGAATATGATGAAGCATTAGATGCCGGATTTCCAATGGCAAGAGCGGCAGAACGAACAAGCGGATGAGATTGAGTGTCGTAACACTGCAGGATATATGAACTGGTATTGCCAGTTTGACTCTGAGGCTGAGTTTGGTACATGCGAAGACTTGTTCTTTCCAGAAAGGGACTGTTTTGAAAGGTGAGAATCTTCCCACTGGACTAAATTATCCAGTCTGGCAACGATAGTGTCGCGAGAAGCCTCAATACGACTAATCTGAACATTGAGTGTCAAAAGCGCTGTTGTGCGTTTTTGTAGATAATTTAGTGCTCACCTGATAGGCAAGTCAAGAACAGCAGAAGAGGTTATGGCTGCCGACAAGGACGGTCATGTCGTTTGCGCAGATATTCGATGTGCCCAGGATGGAGATTTTGTACAAGAAAACGATGTACAGTAACTAAGTAGGAATTGATGTCGAGGGCTTTGAAAGCTTTGAATCCTTCGAAAGGCGTTCACAGCAGCATTGGCCGGGTGGGCGCATAATGACCTCTGCAACTGCAGTTTGGCGAGCCAATGGCCGAGGTCGATTCGGTGATTGCGCATGGAAGGTGCGTTCGCTGTCGCAGCTTCTCAACGCGAGGGAACTGTTTACCATGTTGTGCGACTCGAACGAAAGTACGGGCGAACAAGGGCATGTTGGCCTTAATTCTGCCATCTCGGTATAATGCTCGTCCCGCGATTAGCATCGTAGTATCACACAGGCAGAGGCCCACGAGCAAAAGATGCTGCGACGACCAGGACCGAATATTGCTGAATCGCTCCATGATATTCGAGCTGTGCCGCATGTCGTGTAACGGATGGCGGTGTGCATGTGTGTGAGAGACTCGGGAAGCGAAAGCCACAGGATGTGACTTTTTGGTCGTGTACAGGTGACCCGCATGCAGAGGCCCCACTCTCTGCAACCTGCAACCCACAGAGCTGCATCACGGGTTCGGTGCCGTGAGCAGGAAGAGGACGTGTTTACCACATCTTGACACTGCTACGAGGTTTAAACTTCTTGACAATAAATCAATCGAAATCTTCTCTTTCGAAAACTTGACAGAGGTACGCTCTCCAGACCAAGCAGGGATACTTTCAACAACGAAACCAAGAGTATATCGTACACCATACATACATGTGCTGACTGCAGTCCCAAGAGCTTCAGCGGGATTCATCTTCGTACCATCCGAGATAGTGTGCAAGGTACTCTCCTGTAAGGCCTAGAGTGATTGCACCACCGGTCATCCAGCAACCACTCCTGAACCACCACCAGCAGTTCTGCACGCTGCTCAAACGCACTCTCCAAATCATGTTTGCAGTAGTGAACAAAGCACCTCCACAAGTACCAATGTAGAAGATGGGGCCAGCTCCGATTGCAGCTCCAGCAGCGGCCAGCAGAGTGGTATGAACAACGGCCAGGCCACTAAGCACTGTCTTGGTGTTCTTTTCGTGACGGAGAGCAATCGACTTGATACCAGCCTTTGCGTCATCCTTGATATCTTGATGCGCGTAAATCATGTCGTAGAGGATGGTCCATGCAATGTTGGAAGAGTATAGGCAAGCGGCAGCAGTGAGTGCGGCGTGGTTTGACAAAAGGTCAACACCCAAAGCAGGAAAGCCCATGATGGCGCCCCAAGAGAAGGTGAGGCCCAGAACGGCCTGAGGATAGTTGGTGACACGTTTTGCAAGAGGGTATGTCGATACCAGGAGCAAAGAGGGCGTAGCATAGAAGAAGCACTCGAAAGGAAATTGCAGCAGCACAGCCAAACCGGTCAGGAGTTGACAGCCAGTATAGATGATGGCAGCTTCTGGAGAAACAGCACCACGTGCGATAGGCCTCAATCGGGTACGGGCAACTTTTGGATCCAGATTCCGGTCCCAGAGATCATTGATAGTGCACCCTGCACCACGCATGACCAGTGCACCAGTGGCGAAGAGAGCAGAGGTGGCCAAAACTGTGGAGGGCGCAGTGATGGGAGATGCCAGCGGAGCAGCAAGGAGCGTGCTGAAGATGCAAGGAAAAAGCAAGTAGTACGTGCCTACCGGCTTGTCAATGCGAATCAGCTCGGCATAGGGCACAAACGAAGCAGGCAAGTAGGAGAGGACGCCGGACTTTGGAGGTTCGTAGCGGATTGGAGACGCGTCTTGAGCCACACCAGCTTCATGCTGAAGTATCGAGGCACTGTGGTCAGTAGATTTAGGAGGCACAGGCGTAGTCGTAGAGGCGATGTTTGAGTAAGCCGTAACATGGCGGGTATTGTGGTTGAGTTGATTCGGTCGCCTGGATGAAGAAAACACGGGGCGAAAAGCATAGAAGGAGGAAGTCGGGGTTGATGTTCTCAGAGGACTGGTGAGACATCTGCGGCCTACAGATGGCGATATCCGAGAAGACAACATGACTTTGATAGCAGAAGGACAATGAAAACTGAAAACCTAGCTCAATATACAGAGTCAAAAGTAGGTTGACAAGAGCATTGGCACCTACTGAGGGAAGTCAAGACTCGAGTGGGTATTGAGGACAATCAGTACATGCCGACACGTGAGAACAAGCTCTGAAAGTGATGTTCGCAGTGGCAGGGTTGGAAGGGGGAACAAAAAGAGTAGAGTAGGCTCGTGAACCGTGCTCACGTTCGGCCAGGTCGGCTGGAGCTGCCCCGACGACGCGTCTTCCCGGGTGTGTCAAGTCGCAGCTTCCGTCGCGACAGTCACGTCGCAAGCTCGACTTGATCTCCGCGCTCTTGCCCATTTCCTCGGCTCCTTCCCACAGTGCCTGATACGCGCAACGCACTCGACCTCATGTTGCGCATGCGATTCCCGACGTGTTGCAGTGTGCGCCACACAGAACCCCCACAGACATGCCAGCACAACGACCGCGCGCGGCCTTCGAGCCCATCGCGCCCGACTTCGACATCAACGGCCTTATAGAATCCACGCCAAACTTCTCCTTCGTCGATCGCATCTCGGTAGACCAGATTGACGAGCAAGGTGTCGCTGCTTTCGAAAAGCTCGTCCTTCTCCATGTCATCATCGGAGGCAAGCCCCTCGTCGTCGACGGCTTTGAGAACCGCCTGGACCCGTGGACCTTTTCTTCCAAGTGGCTGAACGACAATGTTGGCTCCAAGGGTACTTGCAACCATTCTCCTGTCTACCTTCCCCCACTGACGTCCGTCCCAGTTGAGAGTTCCAAAAACCTTTCGACAAAAGAATCGCTGCCCCTCACCATCGGACACTATCTAAGAAACATGAACAAGCTGAGCAATCAGTTCTTCGAGAACACTCGCAACTACAAGGACAAGAGTCGCCAAAGGATCTACCTCAAAGACATCGACTGCCCTCAGGTCTGGCACGACAAGCTTCAAGACCACATCCCACCCTTCCTCTTCTACCTCAACGAGAGCACTGGAGACATCGGTGGTCCAGGTGCCAACCCTTACACTCTTGGTCCCGGCAGGCGCCCTGCCCGTGGAATTGCTCGAGCCGGCGATCTTATGAGCACCCTCCCTCCCGAGATGCGCGCTGAAAACCTCATGTGCTACATCGGCCACGAGGGTACCTACACACCTTCACACCGAGAGATGTGCGCCACCATGGGCCACAACATCATGGTCGAAGCTTCCAAAAATGTTGGTGAGGATGGCAAGCCCGAAAGACCCGGCTCCTCAATCTGGTTCATGACCGAGTCCAAGGACCGCAACCTTGTCTCCGAGTACTGGCTTGGAACTCTCGGTCATGACATCGAAGTTGAGAACCACTTTGCTCAAGTCTCGGCCTGGAAAAGAGCCCCCTTCAATGTTTATGTCGTCGAACAGCGTCCCGGCGACTTCATTCTAATCCCTCCGCTGGCTCCTCATCAAGTTTGGAACAGGGGAACACGAACCATGAAAGTTGCTTGGAACAGAACCACAATCGAGACTCTGGAAATGGCGCTGGAAGAAGCTCTGCCAAAAGCAAAGATTGTCTGCCGAGACGAACAATACAAGACCAAAGCCATCATCTACTACACGCTAATGCTGTATTCTAACAGACTTGCATTGGCAAGGTCACAATCCGACAAGCTTCCTGCAGACGCCGCTCGTCAGTTGATGGGCAGCCCCAAGATCAAGCAGCTGATCAAGGACTTCAGACGTCTTCTTGGATTGTTCCTCGACGTTCTCGTCTCTGAAATGTTCAATCCCGATGGTCCTCAAGAGAAGTGCGAATTTCTGCCCTTCGACAGTAACGTCACATGCGCCTATTGTCGATGCAACGTTTTCAATCGCTTCTTGACGTGTTCGAATTGCAAGGACGCACTTGGACATGAGGAGGAAGAACCTTATGACGTTTGCTTGGACTGCTACGCTATGGGCAGGTCGTGCGGCTGCATCTCAAATCTCAAGTGGACAGAACAGTTCAAATGGAGAGAGTTGACTGGTAAATACGACTCTTGGCGGAAGCAAGTCATCGACTTGGATGGTGGCAATGCAGCAAAAGCCCCACCACCACTGTTCGAAGCCCGAAGGAGCCTGCCTCACAAGACGCTCGCCGAAGTCTGCAGAGAGCAGCTCAAACGCCGTCCTTTCACTGACATTGCCAAGCCGAAACAAGACGATGAGCAGAGCGAGGAGGACATCATCGTAGACGACGAAGGTCGTGTCAAAAAGACAGTAAAGAAGAAGCCAAAGGCCTGGTACAAGACGCACAGTCCTTGCCACGTCTGTTGTAAGAGACACCCGAACTGGAAGTCTGCAAAGTGTACTACCTGCGACAAATGGTGGTGCTATGGATCTCTATACAGAGGAGCGGACGTGATGCCACTCACAGTCATGCAAGACGCAAACTGGTCGTGTCCGCATTGCCAGGACGCATGTTTCGCAGGTGCCTGCCGAAAGGATCCTAAGCAGCATCCCTATGAGCCCAAAAACACTCTGCTAGGTCACGACACCAAGAGAATTGCCGACGCCAGAAGTGTGGAGTGTCTCGTAGACTTTTCTGTCTCCAACCTTACTTGGTTGAGGGACGACGACGATGATGTCCAAGAAAGTGTCCGCATCAGAAGAGCTCGGGAAGAAGCTAGGAGAGCAAAAGAGACGGACCCTCCGATGGACGACGAGGACGACGAAGAAGAGGTCGACATTGATCAGAGCCACATCCGATTCGACTACTCGCCCGATGATTCCATGATTGATCCTCAACTCATGGGTCCCAATTCTCAAACTGCTCGTGCCAAAGGAAAGACTGCAACATCTCTCCTGCCACCGCCCGAAGCAATGCTCAAAGGTGCCAAACCGAATGCCTCCTCTTCATTGCTGGGTAATGGTCACCCGTCCACAGTCAATGCACCTGAAGGGTATGCGCCTGCCACGACCAGTGGGTTTGTCGCTCCAATAGCTCAAATGTATCCAGACATCGAAGACACCAGCTATGCATACCCTGACCCTCTTGGTGAGGATAATGAAGACGAAGGATACCAGCCCATCTCCTCGTTGCTGTCGGGCTCCGCACGCCGCAACAAGCGCAATCAAGAGGCATACGAAGACGATGATGAGATTTACATGGAAGGCACCCGCACCAAGAGACGCAGGATCTCGGAAGACCCTGCTTCTGCGCTTTACAAGCCTAGAAACGAAGCAACGAAGCAATTCGAAAAGGAGAAAGAACGCAAAGCTCTAGATGAAGCTAAAAAGGCAGGACGGTTCATTGCAGCACAAGCTGCCTTGCGAGGCAAGAAGCGAGTTGTCCGGCTTCATGTATCTGGACCTCGCCTTGCGCAACTGCTCGCACAACAAGCGGCTAAGTCTTTCCGGCCTGTCTCGGAGACTCCCGAAGTTGACCAAGAAGTACCTCCTGAGAACGTGCTTGTGAGGTCGGATATCGCTCCCAAGGAGAAGGCCAAGAAGAAAGCCCCTCAACACCCCAATAGGATGAAGATCCGGGTGGAGCGCGACGACGATTTCAGCATGACGCGTACCGAAAGGCGCAAACGTCCAACCAACGCAGACTATGAAGAAGTCGATGTTGAAACCGACTTCGACTCCGGAGAGAATGATAGAGATGATGTGTACAATGGCCGTCAACAGGAGAATGGAAAACGAAGGATTTCGTCCTACATTCAGAAGAAACACATTGACGACCCGGACCTTCCTGACGAGCTACCTGAGAATTACAAAGACTCGAGGAGTAGAATGGAAGGAAGGGTGCCCAACAGACTTGGACCTGCCGCCCGCGCACGCGCAGCAACATCCAAGCATCCCAAACCAATGCCTCAGCTGGACGGTACTGCCGATTATGATGACGATGATGCTTTTGAATCTGAAGACGAGATCCCAGCCAAGCCAGTGAGCTTCGAAGAGGAGAACAGGCGCGCGAAGTTGGAAGCACTGAAGATGGTCGAGGAAGAAGCAGCTCGTGCACCTCCACCGATGCACCGTTCGATCTTCGACAAAGGCAACGGAAAGAAGATCCGCATCGTATCAAAATCTGCAGACACATCGTCGCCATCACTGAGAAAGAAGTGAAGGTGGAGCTGTCTTGGTCCGCTAGGGAAAAGTATAACAGAAGGACGGCCGTGGTCTTGTACTGTAACTAGATGGACAGATACGTTTAGCTGTGTATAATGGGAAGCTCGTTACTCTTTCGAGGACTATTGATCCTATCCATTCAGATAACGATTGATCGACATTCGGCCCTACGTTGCAACTCCATATTATATCCATGGTGACCCGGCCGCGCTCATTCGTCGTTGTGACCAAGGTAACCGATGCTGCTGATTTCATACGTGAGGCTTGAGTACCGACAGAAGAGTAGAGTTTCTGCCAAGTCGTAGAGATACGACCTGGATGCCCTGGGCTGACCAACGTCGACCGAGTCAGATGGTTATAGGGAGATGAGTTGTTCTCTCGGAGGGATTACAGACCATACGTAAAAGGTGTGACACAACCCATTCGCTTATAGACTTTGCATGTATCACACTCTACTCTACTTGCCTGGCAGCTGCCAATTCTATGTACAGTGGCGCCATGGGCCCACATAGTGAGTCGTTTGGTAGCCGTTCTTTCCACTTGAATCGCTGGGCGTATTTCACACTGTGATGATGCCTTTCCTGTCTCCGGGGAGATAACGACGACCAATGAGGGAGGAGGGAAGGGCATCGGAACCTCGGCCGACTCTAGCAGATGACTCGGACAATATGTGACCTTGGCTGCCTATTGTACCCATCAGCATTCTAGATTTTGATTGCGCATACATACATGCCTATCCCGTTCTCCATGCTCATGACTCTCACCGATTCCGCCAAGTTGTGTTTGTAAAAGTCTTTTATGTATAAGGTTCATCTCTTTCGGTGTGTGAGACGTGTCGCATATATGGAAGCAACAATATTACCCATCACCACATTTCCTTATGCTTTTTTTCTGCTTTGGCATCATGCCACTTGGGAAGTCACAAGAGAAACTCCTATCCCAACCTAAAATGGACCCGTTCGGGAGGGAGTGGTTAGGGCAGAGGGATCTTGTTTCCGAGGTGTGGGATATACAGTTTTTGCTGTGAGATCACGCATGTGCATCCATGTGCCACATGTCGTCTTTGAACTACACCGAGACCTCTCCATCCCATCGATGGCCCGTCGCCAAAACGTCTTTCTGATGCCCACATGAACCCGCCAACGGGGGTGGGTGACTTGCCCAGAACCCCAAAGGCCCATTGAGCCAAGAGTACGCAAGCGGAGACGAAATCCTTCGGTGATCTGATAGATACCAAATGGCGAACCTTGTTTTTCCCAATTTGCACCTGTGTCCTTTGGACACACACGCTGCAGTGAACGTGCGAGTCAGCACATATGCCCGCCGTGCCAGACGGACCCCCCCAGGGCAAGGTTTCGAACAAGGTTTGTGCGCTTTACTGTATACAGAGAATGGTCTTTTCGAAAGTCGGATGCGGTGTAGCGTGCTGGTGCAATTGGCACATGACGCATGGACGACTTTTGATGGGTTGTTCAGAGTTTGGCAACAGTGCAAGTTCTGTCGAGACCAACAAGGGCGCAATAATGGTGCAGGCACCACATTATAATGCATGATATGCACAACAACACGCAAAGGTCAGAAGACGGGAAAAGAGTATCAGACGAGGGCAAAGGGCAGATACCGACACGGTTAGGCCTGCCTCATGTTTGTGTTGCTTGAGAATCCCTCCCCGATGTTGACGACGAGCACAGATTTGCTTGACGGCCGACCGATGCGATCGCAGACAAGGGGTTAAAATGTTTAATTTTCAGCCTCATGTTTTCTGTGTGTGCGCGGAAACAATTCCACTGTCCAAAAGAATAACCGATCTACCGTTTAGAAAGACATCTTTTCATTGCGCAAGGAGAACTGTTTTGTATCGTCTACCGAGATAGGCGTTAAGGGCTGAAGGGAAGGTGTAAGTTGAAACAGTCCATCGAGGCCTCTTTACTGTTTTATTCGGCTCCGAAGTTGTTCTTTGCATTTGCTTTCCAAGGAGAAACAACAACACAACGGCTTGTTTGTGTTCGAGGTCTTTGCTTGCGATTATTTCGCGAACTCGAAACCTTCTTTCTTCACCTCCATGAGCCCCACCTGCGCTACTTGACTCTTGCAGTGGGGTGGTTTGTGGGACAGAAAAGGACAGCCGCTTTGTGACAAACAAAGGGGGAAAAAAAGAGAGATAAAAAAGAATTGTAAACAGACAACGACAGATGGTCGTTGCTCCTTGCTTGTACGAACAGTACGATAAACCCGGACCCGACCTCTTGGGTTGTGTCTATGTTTTAGCTCTGCACACTTCCCACTCCCCTGCGTTTCTTCTTGAATCGTAAAGGAAGAAACCTTGTTGCCCTTTTTTTTCTCTTCTTCACAGGAGGTCTTTCCTCGAGAGTTTGCCTGGCAAAACATCCCCAAGCGCCAATAATGCAATCTAAACACAATCGAGTCTCGAAGCAAAAAAATGTACCTAAAACAAGACGAGAAAAAAGTCCTCACGCCAGTCGATCCATGCGGTGTGTGTGCCTCATGCATGTGAGGCTTCGGATGGAAACTTCTGCTTCTGTCGTCGTCTCTCTCTCTCTCTCTCTCTCTCTCTCTCTCTGTCTTTCGGGGGTTCTCTCTCTCGGAGGTTTCCTTTCCTTCGATGGCCTCATCTGATGCTTCTTAGAATCTCGTGTCGCCGGTTTGAT
>JAHRBU010000051.1:22227-133964 GCA_019677095.1 Aureobasidium sp. SLJ-2021a | reverse complement strand
CCCACCCTCCGCAAAAACCGCCACTCGTACCTCCGCGTCTGCCTTACCTTTTGGATTCTCCTACTCGCCATGATAATGATAATCGTTGTTGTTTGCGTCGTACTCGTTAGAACAGGGGTTTTGGGGAGGATACATATTGGTGGGGAGGGACATATCAATAGGGAAGGGAATAAAGTGGGAGAAAAGGTGAGTGCGTGGTTAGGGAGGGTATTTGGGACGGGTAGAGGGGATGGTAGTAGTAGTAGGATAGAGGGGGAGAAGGGATATGGGGAATAAGGATGGGTGGTAGTGGGGCGGGGGATAGTGGGAGTTGATGGAGGGAGTTGATGAAGGGCAGGAGCGGGATGTAATGGTATAAGAAGAATAAAGAGCTGGTACTCTTCGAGGATGAGTGAAGATTAATTGTATACGAGGACCAAGATCAGGTCTTACACTCTTATGTATAGCTGTCAGTTTAGCGAAGCAACACCAGTCTACCTTTTTCCACGATACCGAGAAAATAGCAAAATTCTTCAAAGCACACAAGAGGAGCACGGTACGGTGAACAGCATCCTCGCCAACACCGCCAACATCAGCCACGCACACCAAGAGCACACACAGAAACCTTGAGCAAAGACATTTTGAATTGAAGCTATAGACAGTGTGCACCATCCAAAAGGAAGAAAAGCCACCCCTTCTCGCGCCTCAAGTTCCATCGTCATGCTCGGAAGAGTCTTGTCATCAAAAACACAGCAACACCAAAGCCTTGGTCATCCTCATGGCCAGATACAAAATCCAGCGAATGTGAGATACAACGACTTGGAGATGAGCAGAAGAGTGTTCAAGCAGACTGTGCATCCCCCTCTGAGAAGCTGAGCATGCTCAACAGCGCCAGCGGCACTTCTCGTTACTGCACTTGTTGCAGATCAGGACCAAGTTGGGATCGTCAATGTCGTCAACCATGCCTCTCCACTGAGCATTGAAGTTGATGCTGCAGTCGTTGCAGCACTTGTGGTCAAGATCGTACTCCTTCAGTGCCTTCATGACCTTTTGAAGACGGGAATCGCCACCAGAAGAACGGATATTGGCAGAGCCACCGCGACCCTGTGACTGGATTTCGCTGGCAGGACCTAGGAACGTTAGCATTGAGAAGAGATAAGAACAAATACATGAGTGACTTACCAGTGCGGGCATTGTTGAGTTGGCCTTTTAAGAATTTAAGATCGCGCATCAGCTTGTCGCGCTCTCTCTGCAGCTGCACAATGGTGGCATCCTTCTCATCACTGTGACCGTTGGTGGTGGCGGTAGAGCCGACAGCAAGCTCGGCAGCGGGAGCGACAGGAGTGGCAGGACGAGTGGTGGAAGGAGCACCAGCAGGAGCGACAGAGGAAGCAGGAACGACACTGGCGGGGTCGACGATGGGAATGGCAGCACTGCCGTTTCCGCGAGGAGAGGCGTGCTGGAAGATGCCGTTGGTACGAGCGCTGGCGGCAACACTGGAAATGACTGAAGGAGCCTGAGAACCTCCATTGGTCTCATGGGGACCGCGAGAAACACCGTTGACAGGCAAAGGAGCAACATCGGTGACGGTGCTGCCAGTTGAAGGAGCAATGCTGGGCGAGCGCATAGGTTGCTGAGTGAAGGTGAAAATGCTACGTCTGTGAAGGGGCATGCTGGGAGGAGCCTCGATGGAAGAGATGCTCTCAGCATCACCGCCAAAAATGCCAGCAGCTTCACGGCGTGCCATTTTCTCAGCAAAAGTCAGGACTCCGCCAGCATGAGGTGCTTGGGCAGCAAGAGCCGGAGCATTTGGGATAGGGGGAGTCGGAAGAGGCGAAGCAAGGCGCATGGGAGCATTAGTAGAAGCAACGGCCGACGCAGAGCTTGCAAGGATGGCGTTCACCGAGTTAGCCATCCGACCAAAGCCTTCGATGCGCCTCAGCTCACCAAGCTGAGAAGGTTGGGCTGACTGCGCAGGGCGAGAGGGCTGGGCAGTGTTGCTGCTGGATGGCTGGGGAACGAAAGCCATGCGGGCGGAGACGGGCTGCTGAGAGTGGACAGCCAGCTGAGCCTCGAGCTCCCTGATCTTGTTTTCAGAAGCAGTGAGGCGAGACTGCAATTTCTCGGTCTCTTCGCGAGCCTCGTTACGTTCCAGAAGGAAGGCCGTCTTGTCAGGCTGGCCAGTGAGTTGTGAGTTGATTTGGCGTGCCAGCTCATTGCTGCGGTCTTTGGCGTTGGTGAGGGTGTGGCCGAGCTCCGCAATCTTTCTGTCCTTCACCTCGAGCTGGTGCTCGTAGTTGTCGATGACCGCGTCCTTGGCATCCTTTTGGGCCATCAGCTGCTGGACCTGAGCCTCCAGTTTGGCTGAGAAGGACTTCTGAGGAACGTTCTCCTTAAGGCGGGTAGTCTCCTTCTCAAGCGCATCGATGCGCTCCTGCTTGGCAGAGTTGGTAGCCTGGACCTTGGTCATAGTCTCCTCGAGGCGAGCAGCCTCTTGCTTGAGATCATCGATCTGCTCTTGCTTGGTGGAAGCGGCTTCCAGGGCCTTGGTGAGCTCACTCTGGAGGAGGACAACAGCCGAAGAGTCGACAACAGAGGCGGAGCCGGCGGATGCAGGAACAGAGGAAGCGTGAGGCGCACCAGCCGTGCTGCCGTTACCGAGAGAGGCTTGGAGTTCAGCCAGTCTGTGGTAGAGGAGAACAGAAAGCTTGCCGTTGTGCTCCAGAGCGGTGATGAAGCTCGGGTTGGTGACCAGTTCCTGGCAGTGGGTAAAGCACTCTTGAGCCAGGTAGTCGTACAGCCGACCTTCGGTATCGGTCACCGAGTTGAAGACGGTGTCGACAAACTGCGGGAAGTCCTCCTGGTCGAAAGCACCAGAGATGAATTCGCCGAATCTCTGAGCGGCCTCGAGCATGAGACGGTCAATGTCCCACATGATAGCGGCGCGGTACACCTTGACGCTGGCCAAAGCCTTGAGCAAGGTAGCAGACCTGCATGACTGTGAGGTCAGGTGCAGGTTGCGCAAGCCCTGGACCAATTCGATCTCCTGGCGCTCCAGGGGGACGTCGCTAGGTCTGCTGGTTGATGGAGATGTGACGGGAGGCTGGACCCTGCGGAAGGCCAAGTCCCTGTCCTCATCCTGGTAGGTCCCCTCGTAGATGAAGGTGAGGACTCTCCAGACAGTCTGGCCATCGAAGAGTAGTGGGATGGGAGTCTAAAGATTCATTAACGGTCAGCAGCGCGTAACAAGCCCGGACAACGTGGACGAAAGTACCTCTGCATCGCGGTAATGGCTCTTGATGTAAATCTCGAGCTTGCAGCCATTGAGCTGCCTGACTTCAGAGACAAGTCTGAAGATGACCCTGTGAAAGGGAATGACGAAGCCATCTGAGGTGACTACACGAGCGTCGGCGTAGATGTCCTCGTCATCTGTGGGAATGGAGAGTGACATCTTGGAACGGTGCATCACTTGGGAAGAACCAAGCGCTGACCAAAGCGGGACGTGACCTGGGTGCGCATGTCAGTCAAACACTCAATAAGAAAGACAAGGCAAAGGAGAATCAACAAGACATACCTCCAAGGATGGTTGAGTGAACTGCGAAGTTCCAGAAGAGGAAGTCGCAGAGCTCAACTCCAGTTGTTGTGGTGGAAGAAAGGAAGGAAAAAAACCGCAGCTCAAGCACAGGATTTTGTATCCAGATTGCAAGCGTGGGAATGCCGAGAGTACGACTAAGCAGAGGTCTTGGAAGGCGAACGGTTTCGAGTGGCAGGACGATGAGCTTGGGGCGCCTCGAGGAGCCCGTATAGTTGACGCCTCTGACAACCGAGACGGCCAGGTCCTTGAGCTTGGCCGTGAGGGCAACAGTGAGATCGCTTGAAAGGGCGTCAACGATGGTGAAGTCACTGATACTGAGCTGCGTATCGCCGTGGTGAAACAACCAGAGAAAGTGCTACTCAAGAAGTGGGATGCGCCTCAAGGTCAGTTGTAAGACTACTCACCCTCGGACTGCTGACCGAAGTCACTGCAGATGTCTTTGATGGCGGTAAGGATGGAGAAAGGTCCTGCGTATGATCAAAAGATGAGAGCTACCTTCACGCTCTGGTAGATGCTACCAATGTCAATGTGTATATTGAAGGCAATCTGCTTGAGACACAAAGCAATGAAGGGTTGTTTGGAGATGGTTGCTTGACCCTCAGTCACAACAAAGCAAGTACAGGGGTTGCTTGCCTCTTGAGCTGTTGTTGAGGAAGGTGCAGCTGGTCGCGACTTCCCTTCTTCCTGAGGCAGAGATCCACCTACTTTGTGAAGCCAAGATGATGAACCAACTGCTACCACATGCAAGCTTGTATGGAGCAGGTGAGATATACCTGAGTCTGAGCACGCACACTGCTTGGAAGTTAGACAGAGGTGATCAAGTTTACACCGTTTCAGAACTCTGGTGAGCAAGTGTTGGCGGAACGACACCAGGGGCCACATTTTACACGCTGACCATACCCGCAGCATACCCATCAGGACAAAAGACTCATATGCGCATGTCATTCTACGAGCACTTCTTGTTTGTAAGAAAGCTTAAGAAGCAAACCGTGCAGTTGAAGTTAACAGCTGCTTGCCGATCCCGAAGTTTCCCCATGTTGATCGAGTACTCCGTATCTCGTAATATTCTCATCAACTACTCTGTATGGGTACAAAAGATAAAGATACACAAGGTTTTGAGTCTCCTATCACTTTGGGTGCCAGTAGTGTGCAAAAAGATTTGGTACGGATTCAATACATTCTGTTAAGGTTCATTTATATCGTATGCAAGTCTACATGTCGACCTCTCAAGCATCGTTCAGAACAGCCTTGAATGCTGCAAGAAGATCCTTCTTCAAATCCTCCACATTCTCAACGCCGATACTGACCCTCAGTACCCTGGGGTCAATCTTCGCATCGCTCATGCGACGCCACTCGATCAAACTCTCCACGCCACCGAGGCTGGTTGCATGGTGGAAAAGAGCCAGTTTGCTAGGCAAACACCTTGCAAACTTCTCCTCGGCCATCCAGATGGCAAACACGGGGTTGTAGCCCCCAGGCATCTGCTTCTTCAACCAATGCATGTCATCTTTCTGCAAACTTGCGTGTTGAACACGTGACAGGGCTTTTTGGACAATGGTGACATCTTCTTTGTTTCCTTCACCGGCATGAAGAGAGGCGAGCCACTGGACCAGAGCGGTTGTGGTTTCGGACTGGCGCTGGACACGGAGTTCGAGGGTACGAATGCTGCGGACACCGAGCCAGCCTTCCAGACTTCCCATAACGGCACCCAAGCATGCTCGCTCATCCCACATACCCCAGTACTCCTTCGTTGCAGTTGGCCGGGCAGGGTTGACAGCAAGGACACCGCAGAGCATATCGCTGTGGCCACCAAAGTACTTTGTTCCACTGTGCATGACAAAGTCTGCACCACAAGCAAAGGGATCCATGAGTGGTGGTGGTGCAAAAGTAGCATCGACCGTCAAGACAGCGCCTCTCTCGTGTGCCCATTTGGCGTACTTCTCGATCTCATAGGCTTCGCCGGTAGGGTTCAGCGGTGTCTCCAAGTGCACCACATCGCCCTCACCCAAGCCTTCCCAGGTATCGGGGTTGTGTACATCAACAATCTTGCAGTGTGTGAGCTTCTGGAAAATCTTGAGCACGCCGTGGCAGCCATGGTAACCGTCGCCGATAGCAACAACTTTAGGGTTCAGAGCGACAAGGAGAGCGTGGAAGGCAGCAAGACCGGAGCTGTAGGTCAATGCAGGACCCTTGAGGAGGTGCGAGAGGATGGTTTCGAGGCGGGAGGTATTGGGTGCGGCTTCGCGGCTGTAGATGAGAGGGTCGGAGCCGCTTCCTGGCTTCAGTGGGTCACGGCCAGCCATCTATAGATCCGGTCAGCGGCTTGCGGTTGGCTTTCTTGTATGCGACGTCAACACACCACATCGTCCATGCTGAAAGGCACCAGCTTATCAGGGTCCTCGGGATAGCGGTAGGTGGTCGAGACGTGCATGGCAGGCGCGACATCTGTAGAGTCGTTGAGCGGGTCATCGCCGTGGACGGCCAGCGTCGAGGCTGAATAGTGAGAGTAGTCCATGGTGGGCGGGGTGGGATTGTGTAGGAGAAAGGAATAGAGACGGGAAGATGGACGAAGCTATTCGGAAACAGGGTCTAATGTCTTCCCGAGTGCCTACCTCGTCGAGAAAATCGGGTGACTCGTCTGACGACTGCTTTTATATACAGTAGCACCTCGCTATAGCAATCATCCGTACAGCGATATCCTCGATTGAGCGATTTTTTTCAACGATTTATCAGTTCCTCCATACAACTATCGTTATTCCTCGCCCTCTCGATATATCGCTGCCTCTAGCGCCAATTATCGCTATATCGAACTAGCCATAGCGCCTCCGGAGCCTCGCCGGCGACGCGCAATTACCATTAAGTAACGAATAGCTCTTCGTAGCCACGCGTAGTAGTACCGCGCTCTTAACCAAGTATAGCTAGCTAGCTAGTTCGAATAGCAATTCGGCTATCGACCGTCGTAAGGCACTATCTCTAAGAGCCTCTTAGCGCGCTTTAGCGAGCTAGACTAGCGTACCGACGGCCCCTCGTAGAAGAGGCTTCGTATATAGTACTAGCTAGAGCTCGAGGCATGCCTCTATAAGTAGTAGCTTTAGATTAAGACTTAAGTACCGATATTAAACGACCTTATTAAGGCCGCGGCCCTTTACTTCTAGCACTATCTACCGATCTATTAAGGCATAGAAGTACCTTAGTTTAGTAATAGCTAGCTTAAGAAGTTTAAGAGGAGGCATAGTATTATAGAGAGGTCTCGATATAGCGAAGCTAGCTTAGTTAATAAGGCTATAGTTGCTAAGTAGCTAGTTGCTATATAGGTAATAGCTTCTTAGTTCTACCCTTTTAATACCTATAACTATAATAAATCCGGCCTCTATTAGAAGATTACTCCTAATAGAGGCTAAGCTATATAAGTTATCGCTAGTATAAAGATTAAGAAGGCTCGAATTACTATCCACTTTTACTATAACGTAGACGGTAGCTATAAGCTACCTCTCTAGTTTATTAGTAAGCACTAGAAGCCTTAAGCCTTTAGTGCTACTAACGTTAATATTAACTCGCTTAGCTACTTCTAGCAATAGAATAGTAAGGCATAGATAAAGACTAATATTATAGTTAAATGGCTCTACTAGTTCGATTAGCAAGTAGCTAGCTATAAAGTCCTTCTATTAATGGATAACTTCTTAGCTTATATAGCTACTATTAAAGCCTTAAAGCATATGCCTCTATAAAACACTATTATTTACTAGCTTCCGCTAAATACTATATTAAAGTACTAACCACTTAATTAAGGCATTATACGCGCGTAGAAAGCTTACTACCGTAAGCGCTAGCTACTATATATAGTTAATTAGTTCGAGGCTAGCAAAAACCCTCTTAAAATAACTAACGTCCTTAAGGCTATTCGCTAGTCTATATAAGTATAGCAAACTATCTCGGAGACTATAATAATTAACTACTAGTACTACTTAACACTAATACTACGGCCCTCTACGTTTTAAGAGAGCGTAGAAGTAATAGGAGTTACCTCTAAGGTTAGTAGCCTTATAAACTAGCTCTAGTAGTAGTAGCGAATTTAGTTAGTTATATTAATTAAGAGCTTTCTTAATCTAGCTAAGGAATCTATCTATAGCCTTAAGGTAACCGACTAGATAGAGGAGGAGATAGCTGCTTAATTTAATCTATAGGAGGACTATAAACTAGAGGAGGAGCTTAAAGAGCTACTACCTATATTAGTTCGATTAGCTATTAAAGCTTTAAGCGTCCTTCGACTATATAAGGAATAGTAGAGCGAGGCTTTAGCGCTAGTTATCGACTAGCTAAGTAAGTACGAGATAGTGCTATAAGAGCGAAGGAATAGAAGCCTTCGTTAAGCGTAGATAACCTTATACTTCGTATAGCGTATATAATGCTAAGAACTCTCGATTAAACGATACTTACGATATAACGATACTAAAGCCCTAGATTAGTCCGATCGCTATAGCGAGGTGCTACTATATGTGCATCTTCGTCTCTCTAAGCTTATGTAATATTAGTCTTCTTGTTCATTATAAGGCTTCTAGGCATGACAATCAGTGGTTATAGGAGTGCTATTAGACATGTTAAAACCACGCCCTTCGCGAGTCGCGCGTCGAGCTGTCACGAAAGCTTGGTGGATAGCTGGCTCTTAGAGGAAGGTGTGGCGGCCTCGGCAGACCTTAGGGCAAAACCACCACTCCAACGTATCTCACACATCGATCTTGTGTTGCAAACTGATTTTTTTTTTTTCATTATCATGGGGATTCAATTTCGGTTGATATCTGCTTCTGTTCTCGGTGCACTAATAACGCCAATGCTGTCTGGATGATAACAATCTGTTCGCGGCCGTCTCTTCGAATGTAGCACCCTATGGAAAAACAATCCTCGGAAAAATGTGAGGCTCAAATACGCCTCGCTCGCCTGGAAATCAAGTCCCGCTTGAAAACGCTTCAAAAACCATGGGTATAAACCTGTTTGCATGCTTGGTTCGAAATGCACAAATATTCTCGTTATTGCGTCAAGAATGAGTCGCTGTTCTCTCACTGACCATAGGCGCCGGCCTGGTGGGGGAACTTGGTCGTAGCCTTGGTGATGATCTTCTCACGACCATAGGTATCGACGACAGGGAAGCGAGCACGACGCTCGAGGTCGTCAAGATCCATGTGCGAGCGGATGTACATGTTTCTGCTGTCATCAGGCACCTGGTAGTCCCAGCTGTGGAACTCGCCAGTCTTGAGAGCACCCCAAACGAAGCGGCGACGACGCTGCTGAGCAAAGACATCCTTGGTGATGGCGTCAAAGTCCCACTTGGCAGCAGCTTCCTTCTCGAAAGCCTCGAACATGGATTTGGTCTCGGGATCGTCGCTGGTCGCGAGGTTGACGAGCTCCTTGGGATCAGTGGAAAGGTTGAAGAGCTGCGGAGGGTCAACAGGGCAGGTAATGTACTTCCAAGGACCACGACGAATCATCATGAGAGGAGCGACGGTGCCTTCACCCATGTACTCGGCAAAGACGGTATCGTTGCCCTTCTTGCCTCGGAGGTGAGGCATCATCGAGTGGCCATCCATGGGCAGACCTGGGACAAGCTTAGTGCCAACCATGTCGCAAAGAGTGGCGGAGAGGTCGAGAGTGGAGACATTCTCGTAGACGCGGTGAGGAGTGTACGCCTTGGGGTAGCTGATGAGCATGGGCACACGGACGGAGCTCTCAAAGTACGACATCTTGTACCACAAGCCACGCTCGCCAAGCATGTCGCCATGGTCACCGCTGAAGATGATGATGGTGTTGTCGCGCAGCTTGCACTTGTCCAGAACTTCAAGCAGCTTGCCAATGCAGTCGTCGACATACGAGCAGGCACCGTAGTAGGCACGCTTGGCCTTCTTGATCTGCTCGGGAGTGAAGTCGTAGTCTTCAAGGTCGCAGACGTGCTGAAGACGCTTGCTGTGTGGGTCCTGGTCCTCCTTGTTGATGTGAACATCAGGCATGTCAATGTCGACATCCTCGTACATGTCCCAGTACTTGTCTTCGATGGTGTAAGGGTCGTGAGGGTGAGTGAGGGAAACAGTCAAGGCGAAGGGTCTGGCATCGGGACCCTGGCGAACATAGTCGTACAAGTACTGAGTACTCTTGTGCATGCTGGCCTCATCGTAGTCGAGCTGGTTGCTGCGGACGCAAGGACCTGCCTGGAGGATGGAACTGCTGTTGTGGTACCACTCGAGGCGGGTGTCGGGCTCATCCCAGTTGACAGCCCAGCCATAGTCGGCAGGGTAGATGTCGGCGGTGAGCCTCTTCTCCCAGCCGTGCAGTTGGTCGCCAATGAAGTGCATCTTGCCAGCCAAGACTGTCTCGTAACCGGCGTGACGGAGGTAGTGTGAGAAGGTGGGTGTGTCGGAGCTGATGGACGAGGCATTGTCGTATGCGCCGATCTTGGAGGGGAGCTGGCCAGTCACCAATGACATGCGCGAGGGTGCGCAAAGGGGAGAGGGACAGTAGGCCGAGTCGAAGATGACTGATTTCTCAGCGAGCTTGTCGAGGTTGGGTGTCTTGATTTGGGATTTGTCGTTCCAGATCTTGAGTTGAGGAGCAGCCAGCTGGTCGGCCATGATGAAGAGGATGTTGGGTGTTTCGGGCACTTGGGGAGTGGATGCGCCATTCTGACCCGAGAAGCCAGGAGGCGGAGTCTCTGGTGGTGTGGAAGCCATGTCTGTGGTAGCGGTGTGATGAGAGAAAGTAGGATGAAGAGGCACGCGATCTCTCAGAGAGATGGCAATGCTGTTTATGAGAGATTGTAGACGCCAGGAAACAGATCTTGCAACGTTGTCTTTTGGCTTGACCAAGTAGCGGTGATGGACAAGGCAGATTCGATTGAATTCTTCCGAAGACTGCGTGATAGACAAATAATTCAAAACAGATAGGGTGCGCGTGCTCAAATTTGGACTTTGGCTGATAGCAAGTTCCCTTTCATGTGAAAGTCAGGAGTTGCTGGCGATACGAGGATGTTAAGAACGTGTGGCTGAGGAAGATGGTTGTCGATCAGAATGAATTGACTTGCAGGCAGCAGAATAAAGAGACAAACAAGATGGAGTTGAAAAGACAAAGGTTTCCAGGCGGACAGGAGAGCTTCTAAATAGTTTGCCGATGTGCTTACGAGTCCGAGGAGGCAATGAGCCCGTGGGTGATGTGAGCTTGGAATTGCGTGCTTTCACACCATCGCTTTGCAATCGAGACGCAACTCTGAAGGTGACTGGGTCATAATTTGTTGCCCACAACCCCGGATGTCTACCCCGTGTATGCAGTCCCCCGGACCTGCTTCGCTAGCGCGCCGTCTACCAGGATTGCGAAATATCGCACCATTGATGTCCTGCTCCCTATCCAGTGAATTTGCTGGAATTGAGCCGCCATGCACAAAACGGCATACATGCACGCGAGTGAAAAAGTTGTAAATTCTGGGGTATCCGTGGCCTGCTTATATCTACTCAAAGAAGACGGTACATCCGCCCAAGTACCTTGAGATAGATAAGATCCGAACATCGTGCATAAGAATGTAGGACAAATGTCTTGCCGCACGGGCCACAACCAGGAAATTTGCCATCCCGGCGCACGCGAGGCGACCAAACGCCAAACCATGTTGATCTGTCCAGCCAACGCAACAAAGCAAAAAGAGGAGAAAGGAGAACAATGGAGTCACGCGCTACAGAAATGCCCTCAGTCTGGGCCGTTGCATTCGGCGCTTCCGTCGTAGCAGGCCTCGCGGGTTACTTCCTGGGCACTGCCTCGTCAATCGGTGTGTTTGGCAGCAATCCCCAGCAGCGCCCCGTCAGCAGCACTGGTGCTCAGCACGAAAAGGAACACGACGGCAGCGATGACAGCGCATCTGAGTCCGACGTGGAGGACTCCGAAGATGATCAGGAGGTCAATGGGTTTGAGGACTCGACCGAGGAATGCAAGCTCGTTCTCGTCGTTCGCACTGACCTAGGCATGACAAAGGGTACGTATCACATTTCCATTGCTATCAATCAACATCACACGCCCTCTGTTTCCCCTCACGCCCTTCTTCAATCGACGATATACACGCTGTGTATCTTCAGCTGCCTGCATCTCATGGTTTCAATGCCCCGAAAGAGAAAAATAATGCATATCCTGATTACCATCTTCTGACACATTGATTCATCTTTTGCTGCGGAACAGGCAAGATAGCAGCCCAATGTTCACATGCCACCCTTGCATGCTACAAGACACTTTTGCGCCAGAACTCGCCAATCCTCAAGCGCTGGGAAGGTTACGGTCAGGCAAAAGTCGCCGTGCAGGTCAAGAGCGAGGAGGAATTGTTGATCCTCCAAGCTCAGGCTATCAGCTTGGGCATCTGCGGACAGATCATCCACGACGCTGGTCGTACCCAAATCGCCAGTGGTAGTGCGACAGTACTCGGAGTCGGTCCTGCTCCCAAGTCGATGGTGGACCAGGTCACTGGACATCTCAAGCTACTGTAAACTAACGGTTGGCAAAACGTGGGGAACGTCATGATAGCACATGATCTCCACAACGTTTGAGCCCGTCGGACACCCACGACCGCGGAGGACGTTCATGACGAGAACATACATCACATCAACACATGGACCACATAGGCTAGTGATGTCGCAAACCAAAAACACATCTCTTCTTCGAACGCACGCGACGGCAAGCAACAGTCATCAACTACGTGGTGTTTATGCAAAAGAGATATCTGCTCATGCGGAGAGTCATCCGAAGCCGAAATTCTAGAAGGCCAACCACCAAGCCACTTCCAACGCCTTCGTCGGCAAACAAGGACATACATAGCAGCAGACATTCAGCAACAATAGCATCGTACGAGGAATGTCAAGACCATCAATGCGAGCGCAATCAAACCTTTTCTCTGCTCCGAAGAACACCTTTTTTCCAACACTTAACAATCGCGCCTTGAGCCAGTACCTTGTATATATCACTGACTGCTGACACTATGTGACATGGAGAATGGGTGATTATCCATCCCTTTGCTCCAACGCAAGCGAGTGATCCTTTTCCTAATGATAGCAAAACGATTGCGACATGTTGATCATCGGATCTGATCTCCAGTCATAATGCCTGGTATACCTCTTTCGAAACGCTATACAACGCGTTGAGTCAAGGAGCAATTCCATCTCTTCCTATCCGCAATAGTAACATAGCATACCAGTCAATAGTACTGCAAGATCAGTAAGCGCTGAATGCTCAGCTCGTCAGCCACTCTCATCTACAGAGCACAAACAAGTATCCCCATTCCAAGTAAATTCCCCATTCCTACACAGCACCCCCGAGTCCCAACTCCAGATCCTTGCTCTCTAGTCTTTACAAAAAGTCACAACCCAACCCCAAGTCACCACGACATCACCAAACCCCCAAGACTTGCCTCTAACATCTCGTGCTTTCTACAAACTCACCGTATCCACAAAACACACCTTGCCTTTCTACAAGCTCTGACAGAAAACCTTGATGTACAAAAGCACCTGGGTAGCCACCCACATCGACGACAAGGAACAACATACCCAAATTGCAGAAACCATACCATGGAGGTTTTACTAGTCAGTCTTACCCGCCATGACCTCCAAGCCCCCTTGATTTTCCGTGTTGTATCAAGAGTATCGTTGTTGCGTCTTGAAATCTAGAGACACGCGTTTGCGCTCTTGGAGGTATGCACAAGTCGGCAATCCGGATCTAGATTATGCACAGGAACCTCTAAGACCAAGGACCCACGAGGGCGGATACATGTCAACAGTAAACTTTTCCCAGAGCTGACGTCTTTTGGTTGATTCTTCTTTTAGTGAGCAGCACCAAGGTCTGGCTGGAGTCCAATGTATTACCATCATCCACAGCACCTCTCCTCATATCCTGGTAGAAAACCAAACGTGATGAGCTATATGAAGATGCAAATAACAGACAGTATCCTCATCCTTGAAAATCCTGGATGTCGCGTTGCCCCTCGGGATCCCTATCAATCTCTTTCTTTGAGTGCTCGAAGATTATCGTTGTGGATCTTCTCTGTGTTTCTGCATCGAGGTGTTGTTTTTGCCCCGTCTTTAGATGCTAGAGTCTTGAGTTTCTAGCATTCTCAACTGACAAGGTCGTAGAGTCAAGAGGCAGAATTGTTCCCGGATAAGGATTACCATAAAAGGGGGCATCGATAGCATGTCGACTGAAACAAGAACTACTTGGATCTCCAGGAGTGTTGTGTATTATCATATCTACACGCACAGACACCACTTTGACACACAAGAGGACGATATCAAGATACAATACACTGTGGAACTAGCTACACATGAGCTACGTATGAATGACCAAGCGACGGAAGCGACTGCAAAGAAATGAAAAGCAACAAACTAGAAATAGCACTGTCTTATTCGACTTCGAACCTGGCTCTCCTCAATCTCCTCAAACGGTGAACTCCTTGTTCCAGTAGGGCGGCAGGTCATTACGACTTGCGGAAGCCCTCATAGAGTGGAACATTTCCAGATCGAAGTGACCGACATTGCTCTTGTTCTTAGATCTGGCAGCAGGCAACTGTGGGCGCAGCCAGAAGGCCTCTTCCGGTTCGTCCCAGGCGACGCAGAGATGACCAGTATTCCAGCAAGTCTTGCACGCGTAACAGCCTTCATCCTTCACGGTGAGGTAGCACTTGCTCTGGTTCCACAGGACGGAACGATCACAACCAGCACCCCTTGCCTTGTCGTACCAATCTGGGTTCTTCTTGTTGAACTCCTTGAGTTGCTTTTTCCACTCCTCACGGAGCCCTCCGCCATCTTTCTTCCATGCGTTGGAGGTCGCTTCATCTTCGTCTTCGTAGATTTCCAGCTCCTGGTCTTCGGGGTTCAGCCAGATAGTAACGTTAAGTCTGTCGTTGGGAGCCGTGATAGCACCAAGAGGCTGGTTGATGGCAGGGATGATCTTGAGTCTATCAGTGGCCAGGGTGGGTTCGAGATCTTCGTTTGGGACTAGCTGTGGGCTTTCGGTCTTGACACGGCGTGGAGCACTGCCGGTGTCATCTACATCAACGTCAGTCAGAAGGTCAAAGCAGAGATAGGTTTGACTCACTATCGTTAGCGGGAGCCTTGCGCTTGTTCGTAGAGCTGGGCGGCGGGAAGGCTCTGCTACTGGGAGTACTGTCAGCGGGTCGGTCAGAGGAATGGTAGACTGGATCCGACAAAATACTCACGGTGTGGAATCTGGTGCATCCTCAGCACTAAAGACGCCAGAGTCCGTTTGAAGAAGTTGGTTCTCGGCTTTCAAGCTGTTGATCTCTTGGATGTGGTTCTCGGACTTGATGGCGTTCAGCTTCTCATGTAAAGTCTCCAGTTTCAGAGAGAAGTTGCGTTGATCGTTTTCCACACTCTCACAGAAGTTGCGCTGCTCGGTCGCCACTCTCTCCGAAAAGTCGCGCTGCTCTTTTGCAACTTTCTCCAAGAAGTTGCGTTGCGCACTCTGAAGGTGTGTCAGAACTGGATCCGCTGACGTGCAAACCATGGATGAATCGACTCACCTTGAGGTCCGAAACTTCTTTGATGCTTGTCTCGAGTCGTGATTCGATCGAGCCAGGGTCAGCTGGCTCCCGGGGCAGTGGTGCGATTGATGGAGGCATGATGTGATGTAGTAATTGTTTGTAGTGTTGGGAAGAGAAAGATTGACAAGAGTCGAGAGTAAGAGAAGGATTGACAAGAGTCGAGAGTAAGAGAAGAGCCAAGGAGAACTGAAGTGCGTGCCACCTCGAGCGAAAGGGGTCCTGGTTGGGAAGTTGCGTTTTGGTCGTTACTGCCTTTTTATGGAGGAACTCGCTGTGAAGCTTGAGATCAGCTTTTTTGCCAGACGTTCTTTCTGTGATATTTTCAAAGGACCAAGCAGCTGCTTGAGCAAACATGTCATGTTTCTACAGACGTGCTTTATCTTCTGACCCTATCAATGACTTTTGATCCTCTCTTAGTACTATATTTTGTCACTTCCACCCGTCCCCCATACAGCAAAGAGCGACAAATGAGCCACGACTGTCTATAGACCACGGGTTCGTCGAGGAATGCTCACCCTCGATGGACATAGCGCTGGTCCGGAAGAGAATCGTGTAATTGCAAGCTATCGTTCGACAGGACCTGACACAATGAGAAGTCGGATCTATCATGCATTGTACTGATTGAGCAGACTCCTAACTTGATCTTCGTCGTTCGTCTGAATTGTAAGCCCAATATCGTGTTCGTTCATATGTTGTATGGCGTTGGAGGAGTCTGGCATCGGAACGATGTTGAGTTCCGACCTCATACGACACACGTCATCGTACTGCGACTGATCAGAAGAGTAAGAACGTGGAATCGACTGAATACTTACCAAGATCTTGGCTTTGGGATAGATGTCTTTCAGCGGCTCGATTATCATCTGACAGACTAACACAGCACCAACCCTGTTTTCTTGACCTGGTGCTGAGTAACCAACCTGTTCAGGTATCAGAGTCAGAATTTTTGCACATTGATGTGCACAACCAGAGATGGCTGCATCGTGGACTGGTTTGGCGAGGCCAAGGTCCAGCACTTCAGCCCACATCTTGGTCAGCTCGATGGCGTGCGACAGACATTTCAGTCTCAAGTTCTGAGCAAAGCTCAGAGGTGTGTTTCGCAGCGCTGCTTCCGCAATACATTCTTTTGTTCCTGATACGGTCAGGCGATGCAAGTCGAGTTTGCATTGTAATCGCCAAGTATGCAGCATGATGTAGCTCGAAAGGCCTGGCGCATACATTCGCTTTTGCAAATGCGCCTTGTCCCACTGGAGGTCCGGTGGTATTTGTTGCTCAATCGTGTCGATTGCGGAGTCTAGATCATGGTACTCTTGTACCGATGCGTAGAGATTCTCGTCCGTGCATAGGACGCGCTTGGTAAACCTTCCTCACGTTAGTCCTGATTCTGCTTAGCAGCGGGATGACATACTTGTGAATCTTGTTGCGCAGCAGATCCAGCAGACGTATAGTATATGCAAACTCATCCATACCCTTCGCATTGCTGAGTTGTACGCCCTCTTCAACCCGAGGACGAAGAACCTCTGTGTCAGTGCGCTGGCCAAAACCAAAAGCTCTCTCGATCGTGGGTAGACGAATCTCCATGTGCTCGGCAGGGACTAGAGTCAACTCGGTAACACCGCCAGAACAGAACTTGTCGAGGACAAAGATGGACCACATGAGGCGTCTTTTGGACTCCTGATCAACTACTGACGAAGTGGGATCTTCGTGGTTGAGACGCTTTGCGAAGGCAAGACGGGCTGCCAGCCCCAGTAACATGAGAGCCTTTGCTGAATGTACATGATAGGTGAACTCGAAGAAGGCAAGCAGCGTTAGAGCCTGCAAGCGAGGAATTGTCAGATCTCCCAGATTTTGCAGTGCGTTCAGCTCGGCTTCTTGCATCCATTGTGCTGCTCGTTCATTGTCTTCTTGAGTCGTCGAGAAGACTCGAAGAGCACATCCACAGACGACTCTGAGCAGAGAGACATTGACGGTATGAGTATGCCATTGGCGTAGGAACGTCGGTTGATGTAAAAAGTTCATGCAACCAACAGGATAAACAAAGCGGAAGAAGGCTTCTATGTACTCTGCAATGACCTCTTTGTCTAGATCCAGACTGAAAGGGCTTAGCGATGGTGTTCCTGGGTTGATGGCAATCATCAAAACTTACTAGTAGTCGTGTTTTATAGTGTCTGGCACTATTCTGGGAACGTGTTGACGAGCCATAGGAGCTGGGGCTTGGTAGATTTGGCCAGGCTGCAAGTTTGATGATGGTGAGTTATCGAGGTGGTCATGACCAGGGACATCGTACCGCGGTAAGTCAGATTCCCAATCCCGAGTCGCCGGACTGTCATGGTTGAGTTGTCGTCTGTTGACAGCAGGATAAACACATGATTGATCACGTATGGCGCACGCGCTACACGGTGTCTCTCCAGAGCAACGAACTTTTTGTCGACGACACCAGTCACAGGCTATCCGTTTGGGAGCACGGTCTTTGGCCTTCTGTACCCGATTACGCGGTGCAGAGCGTGGTGGACGTGGAGCGGTGGCCGTACTCGTCAAATTGGAGCAGATGTACCCATTTCGCACGCAACTGCCGCAAGCCTGGCTAGGATTTGCAGCGTCCGTCTCGCAATGTAATCGTCGCGTGCGACATTCGACACAGCCAACGGAAGCCGTAGAAGTGGCATCCAGGGTCCTTTCGGTTTCTGCCGGATGATGGCCGGTGGACATGGTGATGGGAGATGGTTGTTTAGCTGGAGGACGGCCTTGCTTATTAATGAGAAGAGGAGGAGGCCTGGTGCCAAGAGTGGGGCTGGGGAACAGCTCATGATTTTTCAGCCATAGGGACTCTTTCTCATCACCACAATCTCATGCAGCAACTCGCGGCCATGTTCTCGATGGCTTGGAGAAAGACCGTCATTGTCAGGCCTTAAATTCAGACGCCGTCCTACCTGCGGCTCTTCTCTCTGCCATGTCTCGCGCTCATGGTATCAGAACTTGGACCATGAAGCGCGTAGGGCCTATAGGAACAGAAACTCAGAAAGATTAAGAGATTATTCGAAGGACCCTGAGTACCGGAAAGTGAGGGAAAAGCATGATGAGCAATTCTGGAGAAGGACTCGCTTATCCAATTGGTGTGAGAGGTACACCTGGCTACGCGAACAACTACCATGGAAATCCCATCGACCCATCTACCACGAAGAAGGTGTTGAGCATTACTGTAATGGCTGCAAATGGACTAGAACGTTTGGTTCGAAGTTATGGTGCGTACTCTTGAGGGTGTGCAAGATCGTAGAGTGCCCGCTCCGTTGACCTGTACTCATTCTCAGACATGAGACGCGGAAACACAGGAAACGTCGGGCACTAGAGGTGTTGATGTTGCCATCTGGGCATCTCTACGACACCCCATCGCCCCAAAAAAGACCATGCTAATTCTGGTTTAGGTGGGCCTCTTTGGCCGACGAGACTACGCACTCCAACAGTCGCGAATATCTCTGCCATGGTTGCTACACCAAGAAAGGCTAGGACGATATGATGCCCACAGGCTATGAAGATCTTAGGTCGATCAAAGAGATAAAAGCGAGGAAGAAGCATCTTGATCACACAGCGTCTACCAGTCCAAAGACATGATTTTCCCTCGGCGAAGTATCGTGGGTACAAATGATGTTCGCGAGCCTTTCCTGTTTGCTGAGTGGCAGATCTATTGTCCAGAGTTCGAGAAGTGCGATAACACTGTCTTCGAATCTCAGTGCTGTCTCATGCGTTGACACAAGTTCCGGATGCCTAAGAAGAGCAAACGCTGATTGCAGCCCAGTTTGTGCATGTGCTCCAAGCAATGTAACACGTTTGAACCAAGCACATTGTCTTGCTCACCTTGTACCTGAGTCACCTTTGCCGTTTGATACTGTCTTGCTGCTCAAAGGACACGATTTACGGGACGACTCAATGCAGTCTGCATCTTGAGGCTAGGGATACTTAAAGACGACAACCGACACTCTTTCTTCCTTCTCTTCAGACATCCTCTCCAGGCTTCCTCTTCAAACTTTCTCTCAACACCCCAAATCGACACCATGCCTCTTTGTCATCAAAGTTCAAGGTGGAGCCACCGCCAGCCGCATGGCTGACGTGGTCGAAATCCAGATCGCTTTCAAGTCCAAGGGCTTCTGCCGCAACGAAGCCAGCAACGACCTCTTCAAAGCTGTCGAACAACTCACAGATACCCTCAAGAATCTCTCGCTATCAACCAAGGATCGAAGCTCGGTCTTTCAAGCTACCCCTGAAGAACCAATCACCTCCTGAAGCATCGGAACCCAGTATGTTCAGTCTCGATCTACACAGATTGCACAGACCCAAGCTTTTCAAGACATCTACATGGTCACTACTTCGCTGGGAATCGCAATTCACGACTTTCAGATCCTCGAACAAGTCTCAAAGGCCATCGCCAGGACTTCTTGTGTTGCTAGTGTGAAGACCATCTGGTCACTCATCAACCCAGCTGCCGTTCGTCTGACTACCGAAGTACACGAGTTGGCTGCAAAAGATGCGCTCAACAAAGCCACCGCCATCGCTTCAAGCATCGAGTTTCAGACAGTCATGGCCGAAGAAGCAGTCCTGCAAGTCCCACAGCAGACTTTGCTCAGCACAAGCAGCCATTTCGCCGACGGAGGTCCCGCGCGTCCCTCTCCAACAGTGCTGCGCCCACCCTCGGCGTACCTCCGTCCCTTCGAGAGTGTCGACAGCAATTATGGAAGCAGTACCGAATTCAGTGATAGCAAGTGGACGGGTCTTGATCAGGCGGGAAACCTGGATGCCTGGACGCTCGTACTCGCCCCCAAGAAGATTACCCTTACTGCTACGGTTGATGCCAGATTCTCTGCCACCAGCTCGACCGGATGGGTGTATGAGGAGCTCAACCAGCATCGCTTCCTCACCAGATGATCAACAAAGAGTCTCAGTTCTCGTCTCAACTCTTGTCTCAATCAGCAGTACAACAACAATATCATGGCTGCACCATACTCGGATCTCTTGACAAAGCCCTCGATTGTTATGATTTGCAGTAGTCGGCGACTGTTTCAAAAAATCGTTGCGACGAAGTTTCTCTTTGGGTTTCAAAATAATTGCGACGATTTTTTCATCTCTTTGCAATTCAAGGGTCATTGCAAACATCAGGGCTCTCTGTACCTTGCTCATGCTTTTTTGCAAAGCTCTCCTCACACTCTTCTGGAGCCAAGTGTTGGTTCCAGACATACAAACCATGCGGGCAGCCCTCCTCACAGAATGATCCTTAGGTAGCATTCGCAATCTCATATGATGTTTTCTATTGTTCATGGTTTGGCTTTCTCGGCGTTATGCTGCTGACACACATAGACCTCATAACATGACTCGCACGTTGAGTAGTTCTATAGCTGACTGGTGGATCCGTGTAACTTGGCAGTGTTCCTGCTCTTGAAACTCAGTAAGTCACTAATGCGAGCAGGTCGGTACAACATGGACTCTGTGGCGCGAGCAGCAGTCCTCTCCACAAAGAAAACAGGGTGATATCCACGCCATAAGACTACAGTCGTAAGAGCTTATGGAATGTTTAGCTCTCAGTAGACACTACACTGTTTCTAAAACCAATTGTGTATTCCATCATCACTGGTACCAGAATTTACACACGGGGCTTGGTACGCCTGAACTAGTCTCGGTGCTTCGAAAAAGGTGTTTATAGTTCTAGCAAGTAACCAACCAAATCTTTTCTCCCTTCTTTGATATCCTTACTCACCCCCCTAAACACAACACAACAAACCACCTTATCCCTCTCCATCCATATCCCTCTCCACCAATACCACCCCCTCCTCCAAACCCACTCAACCGCCATGACTTCCACACAGCCCACCACAACACCATCCCGCCTCACCTTCACTCCCCGCAGTCGCACCAAGGCACTCTGCAGACGCCGCGATTTCTGTAAGCTGTACATGCATATATGAGATCTCGAGTTTTCACTAACGAGGAAAACAGGTAATCGTGGCAAACAGGTTGAGTGGGAAAGAGATGCTTTTGCTTGGTTGTGGTTGAGATGTCGTTTTAGCCTTTCTTGAGATTTTCTGGAGGGGTGTTTGTTTCGCGGGACAAGTGGTTTTTATCGCTTTGGGATTGTGAGAAGTTGGATATGGATATGGGGTTTGGCCTTCGTGCAGCGGTTTGAGGGCTAGTGTAAGGCGTTTGTGTTCGGCGCTGGAGTGGAAGACGATACATGTCGATCTCTCTGACGTTGCATACCATGAATGGGTTTCGAACCCTCGCTACTACTAGCAATACCCACTACTCTAACTTGGAACCTTGTCTCTCCTCGTGGTATTTACGACACACTCGTCGAACTCCGAAATCCTAGACTTGATATCAGTCCCATTGGTTAGAAAGACATCCTTGTATCCCACCTGTACTTACTCTACTAACACGATATAGCTACGTAAAGGCCCTCGCGAAAAAAAGGACATACTAAGCTAGAAGTCGTGTCTCGATGGCTTTGCCGTAGGACCGTCGTCGTCAAGGGAAAGGATATGATTGGGCCTCGTGTACTCGCAAGACTAAAGAGTGCCAGATTGTGTGTTGGTTCTAGGTCTACGAAGCATAGTGGTTCATTTATAATCGGTGATCAGCCTGCTATTAATCTGCTAGTCTCCAACGCAAAGACGACTAAGGATGCAAGAAACGAACCAAACCGAGCGCTGCACAGCCCAAAGCAGTCAGAGCAAGCAAACCCACCAACTCAAAGCGCAGTGGAAGTAAAATGAAACTTCACACTTCCGATCCCAAACGCTGTACAAAAACATGGGTTACTAGCACTGCTTAATCTTTGATCAACGGCATGCGACTATCTTATACAACTCCACCACTCGCTATAAATACTGATACCATTTCTATCATTCCATCACCTTCCTTTACCTCATCCTGCCCACAGGGCTCACTCTGCCAACAACCAGCCCCAGTCGGGTCCCAGCAACGCCGCTGCACCCCCCTTCCATCCTCGACTGCCGGCAGCAACACAGCACACCCAGCGAGGGTAATCGCGTCCCCAATCGTCCACAGAACCACTGTCTGCTTCTTGCACTCGTGATGGCGGAAGCAGTGAATGCGGCATTGCGGGATTGCTTTGGCATACAGAGAGGCGAGAGTTTGAACAAGACGTGACATTTCTTACTTCTTTGCCGGCGCTTTCGTAAAGAACGAACTCAACTTCATCATGCCCGTCGTGTTGACCTTGCCCAATTGCTTGACACCTCTACTCGTGTTTTTCTTTTTCGCCTCTTCCTCTTCCTTTTTCCTCTTCTTGGTGGCTTCTCTTTCTTCGGCTTCTTCGTCGTTCATGGTGCTGCGTTTGCGGGAGATGTTGTCGGAGAGGGAGCGGAGGGCTTGGGCGCGGCGTTTGGCGTCGGCAATGTGGTCGAGGTGTGCATCGAGAGGGCTGAAGTCTACCGGCGAGGAGGAAGATTTGAGAAGAGTGTTCAGTGGGGTGTGGAGGGTTGAGGGGATGTAGGTTGAGAGGAGCAGGTTTATGGCGGTACGAAGGCGGAGGAGGGTGGTTATGTTGTCGGGGGTGGACTCGGAGGCTGGTGTGAGCGAGGTGGCTTCTGTGACTGCCGAGGTCTGAGAAGGTCGGGAATGTTCCGTGGCTGTTGAGGGAGTCGAAGGGTCTGCGTCTGCTCCAGGGGTTGCTTCTTCTTGTGACTCTGTTCGTTGTACGGCCATCATGGGTATGCGGAGAGCTTCTTGAACAAAGTAGCTCTCTATCGATGCGGGTAGACCATTGGCAGTCATGCGGCGGGCCTTGTTGACGAGCTCGGCCAGCAGCTTCCCATTGGACAGACGAAACATCTTCTCGTGGCCCAAATCAACATTGTCGCATACGGAATCCGCTCTCTTCTCGAACGATTGCTGAATCCTCGTCGAACGGATCAGATGTGTCAGATGCTTCGCCCCTTCGGCCAGCTTGTCAAGGTGATCGTCGATTGTGAGGAAGAGCTGCTCATGCGAATCCGCAGCAGGAACCAGGGCGGGTAGGAGGATGAACAGAGGGTCAACTGGAGTTGCAACGTAGAGGTCGGCATTCTCGACCGTGTAGCCTGTCGAGACGATGGATTCTTCCTCTGCCGTTTCGACGGTCGATTGATTGGGAGCGATCAGCCAGCTGCGAGGAGTCTTTTTCGGTGCAGCGATTTTTGTAAACTCGTGGATTCCTTGGTCCGGACAGAAGAAGTATCGAGTAGGAGTTGAAGTTGCTGGGTTTGGTAGAGTGACGATACGAGCATCTGGTGAAGCTCCTTGAGGTAGAACAAACAAGAGCGGAGGGTTGTTGCTGCTTGGTTCAAGGCTGGCACTTTCGAAGACAGTTTCCTCGCTGGGTTCAGCAGCCTTGGCCGAGGTTTTTGATGCTCGAGTCTTCATGATTGATCGTGTGTGATAAGAACAAATGTTACAAAAGTGTTTGAGAAGACGCGTCGGTTGACAGAAAGTCATTAGACTTCCCAAAACAGATCAGATTGCGGCGCGCGTCGCGTTCTCTTGGCGCAGCACCCTTTGGACCCTGAATGTGTTGATTGGTTTGAGGATGCAGCTCATGCACCGTCTCTGCATGCGTAAATTGTCCTGGACGTGATCATTACTTTGCTCCATGTACATCTAATCGTTTTGTTCACGCCAGAACAGAAGCAAAGACTCCGGTCTGATTTCTTTGCTTAAAAAGCAACCAACCCCGAGTCGAGTTAAGATTATCCGGTGGCTTCGAAGGAACCGAAAAAGTCCAAGGATTCTCCAGGACAACATCCCGGCGCACAGCGTACCACGGTTGATCACGGTTACACTGATGGTCGACCTTGCATCCTTGTCCGACCGTTGTGTACACATGTCATGACGACCGTCTGTCAAGCAGCTAGCATCAGTTTGGCTTCTCCCTGAAAATGCAGGTCCGCCAGTCCCCCAAAGCCAAAGGTATCCAAGCTCCTTCCAAAACCCTGCGTCGTTCCTTCACCATGACCCGCGTCGGTGCTGACCACACCACAGCGCCTTGCACCCAAAACAACATCAATTGGCCACCAAAGTCTCCACTCGACGCTCTCCTCAGCTCGCCCAAAGGAAAACGACGCTGGCAGGAACACAGAGACCGCATTAGCCAAGAACGCGACCGTGACGTCTCACCCTCTCCTCGCAAACAACCACCCTCATCCAACAGAGCCTTGCAAGACGCCATGGCCATGTCCGACGACAACAGCGACGACGACGACGAGGAAATCCTCCAACTCCAGCTCCAAGCCATCCAAGCAAAGCTCAGGTTGAAGAAGCTCCAGAAACAAAAGTCGTCGCAAACCACTCACGATGACGACTCGAGACCAAGTTCGGAAAACTCAAACTCGCCGCGAAAGAGACAAAAGACCCACTCGGCTGCCTTTGATCCTGCCGTCCAAGTCACCGTATCACCCATCAAGAGCCACATGCCGCCTCCTGCACCGCCCGGTCCGACTTCACCTGCACGCGTTCGTCTCGGCATCGACAAGGGTCTGAAAGCCGCAGATGTCTCGTTGAAAAGAGCTAGGAACGGGTCAAGTGTGTCAAGCAAGAACACAGCCAGAACGACACTACCCGCCGAGCCTGAGAGACCGAAGCAAAGTTTCAGCGACCGCATCGCTGCCAACCGTCTATCCGCCGAGCAACAACAAGCCAAACATGAAAGAATCGAGAGGAACAGGTCAGAAGGTTTCGGACTCGCTGCTCAAGCCACCCCTCGCGCCACTCGAGAGACAACACAATCACGACCACAGCTTACACGTACACAAAGCGATAGAGCAACCAGACAACTTCCCACCGAGAGCAGCACTAGCAGCTTCAGTCGTTCAATACCTACTTCTTCAGCTTCGCAAAATCCTTTCGTGTCCCAACGTGCTACTCAATCGTCGTCATCATCAACAGAAGTCAGAGGCCGCTCATTCCGTCCCACTGTAGGCTTCTCCCACGACGACACGCCTACTTCCACCGAACCTGCAACAGATGGATCTTGTTTCGAAAGCTTCTCATCACTCCATCTCTCCAAGAGGATATTGCCACATACAACCCTGGCTCGAGCCTTGGACGGCAAAGAAATTTACACACTTCCTCGGTTGTTGAAGGAAATCAAGGCACCGACGTACGAACCTCCGGACTGTGAGACTGACTTTGTCGTTCTGGCTGTCATTGCTCACAAATCTACTCCATACGATACACGCCCGAAACACAAGCAGACCTCATCTGTCGAGGACGACAACTCTGGTCCCACAAAGTTCATGGTCATGACACTCACTGATCTGAAGTGGGAGGTTGACTTGTTCCTCTTCGACACGGCCTTTGAAGCTTTTTGGAAAATGACGCCTGGAACGGTCATCGCCATGCTGAACCCAACAATCATGCCTCCCAAGACTAATCAACACTCGGGCAAGTTCAGCTTGAAGCTTGCTAGCTCCGAGGATTCTGTCATGGAGATTGGCTCTGCTCGAGATCTCGGCTTCTGCACATCTCTGAAGAAGAACGGACAGGAATGCCACTCCTGGGTCAACGCGCGCAAGAACAAACACTGCGACTTCCACATCGAGCTGGCGATTAGTAAGACGCGAGCATCACGTATGGAGGTCAACACCATGTACCGCCCCAACAGCGAGTACAAAAAGGGCTCGCATGTTCTGCCAAATGGTTACCTCGAACGCCGAAAAGACCCGTCAAAGAAGGACTACGAAAGCAACGAGCGATACTTTATGATTCCAGGCGCGCGCACTACTGCCTCTCTTCTCGATCAAGACGACTATGGCAAAGCAGACGCCATGCGCCGCCGCCTCAAAGATAAAGAAAAGGATCGCCTACTCGCTGAGAAATTGGGTCAGATGGGTAATGGCATCGGAGCAGAATACTTGAGAACCACAACCGGTGCACTCAGTGGCGCCAGAAATACAGCGTTGGATAACACCAATGAGGACGCACCTCCATACAAACCTACCGCCGCTGAGCTTGGTCTAGTCAACAAGGACGCTTCCAAAGTTCGCCTCAGCCCGGCCAAGAACCGCCGGAAACTCTTCTCCATCTTACCGGGTGGCACAAAGAGCACAGCTGCAGGTCCTGAAGCCATGGGCTGGGGAGGCTACGCAAAACGAGGTTTAGGTGAAACTTCTCACAAACGCGACATTAGTCCAGAAAAAGGCCAGACGATACTCGGTAAGCATACTCGACCCAGCTCAATTGCTTCTTCCATGGCTGGTACTGGCGCTGGTACTGGAGAAAAGAGTCCAAAAAAAGCTAGGTTCCAACTCGCGAGAGGGATCAGAGAGCCAGGAAGAGATAGTTTAGGGGGTGATGGCAGGGTCGTCCTCGATGATAGCAGTGATGACCTGGAGATCATCTAGACTCATTCGCATCGTGCGTCGCTTCGAACGTTTGTTTATGTGTTCTCGGTTTCTTTTTGGTAATTCCTTCTTGGTTTTTTTTTATACTTTCATACCCCTTTTAGTTTCACCTCCTCGGCCAGATTACCAGACGATTGCGATGATTTCATGCGCACTACCAATGCATACCGAATCATGAATATATCTCCCCAACGCTCACTCTTCTTCACGTCAAGACCCACACAAATTCCTGAGCTGCTGAGCACCATAGTGGTCATAAATGCTGGCGGCTGACCCTCGGAAAGCGGATGCTTGAGAATCAAAATCCGATGGCCAAAATCCGCAAGCTGTGGATGGTGACCCTGGCATGACGTGATGGTCTCAACCTCACCTCGTCCACCGTTATAAGCTTCTCATGTCCTGTTGTCCATCACAAGCCATCATCACCCACATAATCAGGCTATTACAACCGTTCCGAGAGAAAGTCCAACCCTCAGGTCAGCGCACGAAGCCACCATCCAATCCAACAGCATCAAAACCTGCCTTTCATCTCAATCTGCCAATCATCCACAAGCCAACCACCCACAACCCTCCCATCCCCATCAACTACTCGAAGTCTTCCAAACTCGATCCCCAAAAATCACCAATGGCCACCGCCACCGCCACCGCAACATCCACAGCCAAAATCCTCGGCCCAACCATCTCCCTCGCAACAGCCGGAGCCATCCTCTCAATCTCCTCCCTCTACACACCCCTCCTCTCCTCCTCCGCCCGCTCCCAATCCACCAAGACCCCCTCACCCAGCTCCACTCTCCCAGCCATCCGCTTCCTCTTCTCGCGCGGCAGCCACTTTTTCCCCTACGCGGCCGCAATCGCAGCAGCGAATTTTGGATGGCTGGCGTACTGTGCTGGTGATGCTGTTGTCAGGGTCGCAGGGATGGAGGTGGGCAGTAGAGTGGGGTTTGTCGTGGCGGGGTGTTTGAGTGCGGCGATTGGACCTGTTACGGGGGTTATGTTGCCGGTGTGCAATAATGCTTTGAGGGAGATGGCGGAGATGGAACGGCAGGGGAGGGGGAGTGAGGTTGATGGGGAGAGGTTGAAGGAGATGGTGAAGAGGTTTGAGGTGTTGAATTATGTGAGGGGTGGGGTTATTTTGGCTGGTGGGGTGGTGGGGTTGGCTGTGGTTGTTGGGTGAAGATGCAGAGGGAGGTTGATGTACATTAGTTTGACTCACATGTTCTTTTGAAAAGTCCCTGGAGTTTCTAAGCTAGAGTCTTGGAAACAGAGCAGCAGCACACTCATATCTTTTCATATCAAACACCGCTTCGTAAACTGCAAACAACAAACAAGAATTCCTTTACAGAAATCGACACACAACAATCAGTCTACAACACAAACCCTGGTTCTTCGGAAAAGTAGCAGCCTCTGGTCACTCCGGCGAGAGCCAACAACACATTCACTCAAGCTAAACACCCAACACTAACCGCATCCACACCAACAGGTCAATCATACCTCTCGTCCAGTTCCGATCCTTCTATCCTCCTTTTGCCTCAACACACCAAACACTCGGGTCGTAAGAGCTTCGAACACACCAAAGCTTGCAACCCCCTCGCTCGGCATCCCAGGTACAAGGTATGCCGAACTCCATGCAGTCTTTACAACACAGATCTTTGACTAACTACTCAAGTCCTTCTTGGCTTCCAACATCCCTCAACCATGCCAGTCTACGCCAACGGCCACGACACATTCAACTCCATCGAAAGCCTAGGCCTTGGCGAGGATGAACTCGAGAGTTTCCAGAAGCAAGTAGATGAACTCCGCCAACGCATCGACGCAGACGAGAAGAAAGAAGCCATCAAAAAGGACCTCGATGACGCTAGAAAGGTTGCCTTGACCCACTCTGGAAAGCCCCACGAGCAGCATGATCGACTCAACCTCCCCTACAAGCAGCTCGCCGAAATCAAGAGGCGCCAGCAAGAGGAAGAGTCGGTTAAGATTCAGACCGTGCAGGAAGTCGAGCGTGCCATGGCAGCTGCCAAAGCCAGTATCGCCGCAAGTAATTCCAACTTCTGCATCCGACATTGCTTCAGCTAACACGATCTCGCAGGACTTTCTCAAGGACTTCAAACCCCTGAGCAGCAACACCACCGATGTCGTCCAACTTGCCAACGACACCGCGGCAAACAGAAAGCTGCTCGATGCCGGTGTCCTTGCCGCCGCCGCTCCTCTGCTCAACCTCCCCAAGTCCAATGCATTGCGTGAGAGTGTGATTGAGATCTTCTTCGATACGGCTCGCGAACTCGAGAGAGGATACTCTTAGGACGGTCGATGGAAAGCCATGAGAGATAGAAGCAGAAGCAGAAGCAGAATTAGAAGCAGGGGAGATTCATACCATCGTCACAAAATGTGGTACAAAGGAGGCAAACACAAAGCCTGGAGAAATCTGTACATTAGCATAGTCTTTGCTTCAAAATTGAGACGAGATGATTCGGTCATGCATCTGAAAGTCTTTTGTGACTCCTCGGTGGAAATCGATTTTCACATACTTTCGGTCTGTCGACTCGGTCTTACCTCCTAGTGATCAATTTTCTCGTGTCTTTTGTTTACTCATCCAGAAGATTTGAGATCTCCTTGTCTTGCATGACACTCGATGGCTCGACGGCGGCGACCAAATCTCATCAATTTACCACGCCTTGACTATTCGGTACCGAAGGATAAGAAGTTCGGAGAATCTCTTGACGCCACGTGAGGATCCAAGATGCCGAGGAAACAGACTCGGATGTACTTGGTTGCGAGTATGATATCTTGTTTGGTTGTCTTGATGGCAAAATTCGTGCTCATCAGTTCGGAATCTGTATGAAGCTGCTTCGCGATCGTGAAAGTCTGGTTCGGTGCGTTGGGATCGGACTTGGGGCTGGAGGTTGGCGTAGGATGTCTGGCCAGGATCTTTTTCGGGGGTTTGATGTCCGTAGGCATCTCTTCTTGTAAAGAAAGGCTCGGGAGATGTGTTTCTTTGTTTCAAGTGGTCTTGTCTGACTTTGGTTGACTGCTCCGAGTCTTTCTGGTTCTTGGTGATGGTGTCGATGATTTGTTTGTAGTGTTTGATCTTATTATCACGACGAGCGTGAAGTGTCTTCAGAGTGTGTTTGAGATCTGATATGTGTTCGCGAAGTGGGTTAGGATTCGCCGTGTCTAAGGAGTCAAGCCTGCCGACTGGTTTGGTGTGCGTTCAGTGAATTGGCAAAGAAGAGAAGGTAGGAGCGATGGAAAAAGACCGAGGAGAAGTGGACGCGGAGCTGGGAAAATCGTTAAGCTGCGGCTCAAGTCGGACTATCATCTGATAGTTCACAGAGGAGGGAAGGAGCGGAACATTTTTGTGCGTCAAGAGAAGAAATGCTGCATTCTTTATGACACGTTCATGAATACACGATGTCGACAAGGATACTTTGTTACAGATCAAGGAGCAGCTGCTTTCCAAAACACTCTGAAGACCGATCAGTGTGATGCAGTGGTGTAGGGAGCCTTATCAAGATTCGTGGCGATAGAGGGCAAAATGAGAGAGCAGCACGCAACCGAATCGAACCCTCACCCTTCGCTTATCGAATCTTACGCCCGCGTAACATATCTAATAGTATCAAACAACTATCTTCCTTTGCGCAGAGATAGAGTAAACCATGTGTAGCTAGACTAGAACAACAGACAGCACGAGTGCAAAAAGGAAACTCTGCTCCAGTGGAGCAAAAACGCATTGATCCGTAAGTTAGCAATTGGTAGCTGGGCCGAGAACCCCTGTTAAGATCGCGGGAAGCTAGACAAGGCAAAGTTTCGCGTCTGGCCAGACCGCTACACTAAACATGTCATCCTCGTTTCATTATTACTTCACCCTCAGAATTCGTCGAATATAAAGCTTGAGATCGGGAGTTCCAACTTGGACATTTAATTCTGCGCTCGACAGACAACTTGCAGGGGTGTTTACTGCGTTTGGTTTTCATTCAGAAGTATGCGCTACAGTCTTGTTTCTCAGGGGTCGCGGCCTGCCTTGAGGAAGTCACGCAGCAAAGTTGTCTCCATATCTCCTTCCTTCCCTTGTGTTTAAGTCTGTGTGGCGTGTATACATGAAAATACACGATGCGATTGGAAGCTGGAGCATCACTCACTGTGAGCCAGATCGCTATCAACTCTCCTCGAATATCAATTATGCAGTGTCATGATTGCCCTGTGCGTTGCCGGGAGAAAGGTGGGAGTTGTTAGAAACTTCCTGCCACATCAATTTCTCAGCCTTTGCATGTGACAGACCCTTCTTTCCTTCCATCCAAGCGCTGTCTCTTTCTTTCTTTTCTTCCGTCCAACAAACAACCTGGCAGATCTCGCTGGTGCCACAATTTTCATACCAGTCTAGCGTTCCACGCATCTTCTCTCACTCTATCTGTTCTATTCCTCGCCCATCACCATGGCAGATTTGGCAACCGATAGTTCTCCATCAGAAACCAAGAATCTGCTACGCATCAAAGCAGATATAAAAGAGCTGGCAGACATGCAGCACCAGATCCAGCAATGTATCAACAATGTCAAAACTCTGATCGATCAAGACGGCCCGAACTCAACCTTGGAAGGTCGCTTGGACTACGAAATCAAGAGACAAAGTTCAGTTTGCATCAGATCAAACTTCGTTCTTTCGGTCATCGGTATGTCCGTTGACGATCTGACACACACATCACACGACCCGCCATCCGTATTCGGCATCCCAGAGCTATTGGAATCTGTGGAACACCTCGATAATGAAGCTTCTCTTGACTCCTTGAGTGCGACACTGGCGGTTCTTGAGGACGGCACTGCAACATCACTCAAAGATGTCTGTGACGATCTGGAAACTCTCGCCAAACCCTTGTTGAAAGAGTGCAATCCTAGAGTCACCCAGATACCGCAGGCAACCCACCTTGCCGTCAGAGACCTCACAACGAATCCTACCGATCGTTGGTGGGCCCAATATAAAGCCCGAAAAGCCCGAGAAGCTCAAGCCGCCCAAAATGCCCGTACCAAAGTGAACATCACGGAGCATCACCAGTCGAGCACTTTCACACCTGTTGTTGACTCTTCATCCTCGCATAATGGCCTCCAGAATTCCACACTCTCGGAACAAACGACTCAGAACCTTCAAAGCTTCCAGAGGGCTGATCAAGTTGTAGATGATCCGAGTCTGCACAGATACATGGACTTCATACGGACTCGGGTGCCTTTGAGTCACGTTGTCGAAGCTTTGCGGAAGTTTGACAACAGTCCCAGGCTCGAACTCGATGAACTCGGAACCAAGGGCACGAAGAAGGAAGCAGGCCAGACTTTGGGGCTCACTGGTTCCAAGGCTCTGGAAGGAACTACACACCACATGGTCAAACAAGCAGTCTCGGACTTGAAGGAGAAGTTTGGAGATATCTTCGATCGCGTTCTTGAAGGTGTGGAAAGTAGCGCCCGAATTAAGGACGAAGATGGAGCAGGCGATGGAAACAATGAAAAGAGTGGAATGCTGCAGACTAACACCCTTGTCAACTCAAACAAAAGACCTTCCTCGGAATCTGAGGACAAGACAAACACCAAAAGACGTCTCTGTTGATGCCGAGTCGTTGTGGTACCAGCTTGGGGGGTTTTGGGAAGAACGAAGTCTGGCGATAGCTGAAGATCAAGGCAAATAGGCAGACAGGGATGATTGCTGCGAGAAGCAAATGAACAGACGATGATGATTGCTAGGAGAAACGAACGAACAGACGAGAATGATAGCTAGGCATGAGAACCAAGAAGCAGATCGATAGCTGAGAGACACAAGAAACCCACAGTTACATCTTCTATCTTTCGAGCGCCACCAGACTTACTTTGAGATATAATTTGCATGCAAGAGAAGGTGCTTGGAGAGCTAGATCCTGTTGACTTTCGAAATATCCAACCCCTCCGTGTGCTAAAGCAGATATACAACGCTTGCAGACTACAAGAATGCACAAGAGTTCTGGGAACTAGGGTGAGATCAACGAGGAGCTGAGATTCTATGGGCTCTCTTTGGCTACGGCCCTGATGTGAAAGCCTTTCTGCGTTTTATATTTTACACATCGCTCGACAACTTCAAAGGAGAAGGTGAGAGACTCGTTGAAGACGGGTCAATGGATGTTTTAGATGTGCTCATTGTACTGTAATACCGTGTCTATTGACCGAAGGCTCTCTGAATGTCGAATAAGGGTGTGGGAAAGTAGACCTGAAAGAGATGGAAGAAAAAAGTGTAAAGAAAAAAGGAAAAGGGGGAAAAGGAATGTTTGAAGTCAAGTGTTCCCTGCTCCCAATTCACGGAAAAGCGCCTCGTTTGCGCGCTCCTGGTGTATCCTCTGGTTTGTGATACTGCAAATGTATCCTCGTTGTTGGCTTTGTTCTGCGCTTGTGTTTTCCCTTTTTTTTGTTGATGAGGTGCATCTATTCTTCGATATTCTGTGGCTTTGTGCTCAATCGTGCGTTGTCTTACCAGATAGTGGTCGGAGGCCATGATTGAGAGCTATCCATCGAGAATAGAGTAGGTCTTGCAGTGGTCTGCCGTCTGCCCATTTGGCTCGTCTTTCTGGTTTGGGAAGCTCATGTAGCTAGACTTGAAATGTACAAATCAACCACTGATTGACCGATGTACCGAGCATCAAGGATAAATCTAGCAGCAGTGGCTAGAATCGAGAGACCATGCAAGGTGGGTGCCAATCCTCCGTCTTCATCGCGGAGTGCCTGGAAAGCTTGCATTGCCTTGTTGGCAGTGACGATGCATGTATCAACGGGGTTGATAGTCGGATCCAAGGTCTCCAGTCCGGTGCTGGTACTCAGGTGCTTGCGCAATTGTATCAGAGTCCACTCTTTGTCATGGCGGCATAAGCACTTCGGAGAGGCTCTGGAGGTACCCCCACCACGGTAGTGTCCAACAGTGGAGAAAGCCCATGCGCTGGAACAATGACCTGTGAGATCGATGCGAGCGTTGTGGAAACTCGTGTAGAATGATACATGGCGTAAACTCTTGATTTTTTCGAGACCGACGTGCTGCACCCAAGCCCGTTCACGTTCAAACAGTCGTGGCATCTCACGGCCTATCAACACAAATGGGGGCGGTAGCTCAAAACGGAAACAGTTACTGCCGTAAAAGACCGGCGTGGCTTCGTTGCGGATTCGGCGAGTGGTTTGGAGTAAGGCAGGTTCAGCGACGTCCCAATGACGTGAGACGGTCAAGGGCTGGCTACCACCGAGTACCAGACCGTAGATACGAAGACGGAGTTCCACAGGCAGATCCATGAGCCGGAAGGGGTGCTGAGAGTCGGATTGCCGTAGAATCTTGACGAGGGCGAGCTTTCCACGCTTCTTGGGCAAAGTAATCTGGCGCTGCTTCACAAGGGCCTTGAGGTTCTCGACCGACCAGCCCAAGTAATGGGTGCCTTGCTCTTCGAGGTCGTGGAGGATGCGCTTCAATACGCGGCAGCGATTACCAACATTCTTGTGGATCTCGAGGTGCTTGCAGACACAGATGCCATTTTCGTGGCATTTCTCAAGCAGAATACGCAGCTCGGCTTCATGCAACCTAGCCTTCTCGCGATCTTCTTGAGCTTGAGTTCTCGGCAGAGGCTCATCGAAGTCTCGTATGCTGATGTTGTTAGACTAAATCATGTTGCGCGACACACTATACATACTGGCCATAGCGAGGCATGCGAAGTGTGAGAGATCTCAGGGAACGCAGTTCCAATGGGGTGGGCGGCGACCTATGTTCGCCAGGTCAGTCATATTTGCATTCGGTTGAATCTTGCGGATGCATACCGGCCAAGTGCGCCGACATCGATAATCTGCACGGACTGGTTGTTCAAGTTATTGGGAAAGGCCATTTCGGCTGTGTGGTCGGCGCCGACAGCTGACGGGCCGGTAAGAGGCGATGCACACCAAGACCAACTGTGGTTGGTACTTGAGGGCAAAGTTGTAAGACCCGGAGGGTGGATTGGATGTTGTGGAAGATGACGAAGAAGAGGGAGTCTGAGAAAGGAAAGAAGAAGAAGAAGTTGGGGTGAACGATCACTGATGAATGATAGTCGGCGAGAAGTGAAAATAGAAAAAATAACACCGATTCAAGCCTCGTCTCACATCGGGTAAGCAACTTCTGCTTTTCAACCAGTCACTCACCAAGACCGTCATCTCCTCGAGAGGTCTGACGTTTGTGTCGAGCGCTGTGACAAACTCTTTAGCTACACCAGCTCGATGCTATGATGGTTCACATTCAGGGTGGTCTTGACCAACAAACGAAGAGTGATGACATGGGGACGGTTATTTGTTCCGCTTATGTATAACAGCAGATGGCAGATGACGAGACCCATATGAAAGGACATGGCTCGTTCATCGAGGATGGACCCTTCACTCGGGCATCTTTGCTGTAGCAGTATCCATTTCGAAACAGTGCTGGCACTGAGATGATTCAACTCGGTGAGGTATGACTCTCGAGCGAACACGAGGTTGTGTTCATAGGATGAGTGGAAGTGAGTGAAAGACATGAAGATGGATAGAGGTGGTCGGAAGTCATGTCTCGTGGCTGGCGCCTTCCCAATGCGGGGTTGGTGCACGCGGGGCATGACGCGCATCATTCTGCATGGCTTCTTTCCATGTCAGGCTGGCACCATCTCTCTCTCATCCACACAAACAACTTCGGCCGCAACCATGGAGTCCATGTCGCGCCGCCCGTCGCAGCGCCAGAACAACGAACACAGCCCTCCAGAAGCTTCCTCCCAAGACGCCTCCTCCCTTCAAGAATCCAGCGTCCTAGTCGACCATCCGTCTCCCGAAACACGATCGACACCACAAATCCCAGACGACAACGACCTGAAGAAATGCTGGATCTGCTTCTCAGATGAGAGCGAAGACGGTCCCGAAACATCGGCGTGGAGAGACCCCTGCCCCTGCGCCCTGGTAGCACACGAGGCATGTCTCCTCGACTGGATTGCCGACATGGAGTCTCCCACCACCCGCAAACGCACCCTCGGTCCTCCAGCCATCGTGTGTCCGCAGTGCAAGTCCAGCATCCAGCTCGTACGCCCTCGGGATCCCATCGTCGAAGTTGTCAGAGCGTTCGAGAGACTGGCTGCCAAAGCTGTAGCCCCAGCAGCCTTGACAGTAGCCTTCAGTGCCGTTGTCCACGCCTGCGCAGTACACGGTCTCTACACCATAACTTCGATATTCGGCCCGCAAGACTCGAGACGTATCCTTCAACCTTTGATCGACAACATCTGGACAGCCGCTCGTCCCATCGATCAACTACGCAACTTCATGCAACACTGGCGCCTGCGCATCGGCCTTCCTCTCATCACTCCACTCCTCATCCTCTCCCGCACCACTCTCGCCGACTCCATCCTTCCCGTACTTCCCATCGTCTTCTTCGCAACTCAAGGCGACACCTCCGATCCCCTCGACATGATCTCTTGGCCGCCGTCGGCGAGTATGACCTTTGCAGTCCTTCCGTACATAAGATCAGCATACAACACATATCACCAACGCGTCTGGGCCGAGCGTGAGAAAAAATGGCTACAAGATATCCAACCCAGAAGTGGTCAGCAGGATGCGGATGCCAACGCTCAACTCGCTGTTGATGCAGAAATGGAGGCTGCAGAAGAAGACAACAACTTTGAGATCAGAATTGATGGCAACATCTGGGAAGATTGGGCAGGTGCCGAGGACGACGACGTTCTGTTGGAAGTCCAAGAAGGTCAAGCCCATCCACTGAACGCTCCACCGTTGCCTGACAATGCCCCGGTCCCTCCTCAGAACCAAGAACAACACCAACACATACCACAACAACCTCGACCTCAGCAGAACCCTCCTCCACCACCTCCACAAAATAGAGAAGAGCGCCTGCTCTCCTTCAGCACAAATTCCCTCGCCCAAACAGTCATGTCTGCGCTTCTCTTCCCCACAATCGCCTCGGTATCAGGAGACTTATTGACTCACATCCTACCAACATCGTGGACTACACTTCCAATGTCAAAGTGGGGTATGGGCAGAGGCAGAGCTACAGGCTTGCTACAAAACAAGTGGGGCAGGAGTGTTGTGGGAGGATGCCTGTTTGTGGTCGTCAAGGATGCTGTCATGCTCTATGTCAGATGGAAGATGGCGAGACAGCATCAGAGAAGACACGTGGTTGACTATGACAGGAAGAGCAAGAGGTAGGTATAGGCACCTTGGAAGGCCATCTGAGCCTTACAAATTTCAGTCGACACCCTCAAATTGAGCTCTCTCCTCTTGTCTCGCACTCAACTTTATCTTTCGCCTCTTGTGTTTTGGCTGATCTGGCTATACGTCAATACCCTGGCACATCTCAATTAGTCTCAGTCACCCAACAAAGAGGACTTGCTTGCGAGGATACCTCTACACCTTTCAGAACTTCTGATCAAGCCGGACCTGGCGGCTGACTACATCAAGAAATGGACACCAAATCTCCCAAGCTACACCGAAGTCGTTGCCTTCCTACATCGCCCTGCAGACATCCTGTGCCAAAATCTTATTGCTTTATGAGAAGGACAGCCGACTCTGTCAGGACCCAAAGCAGATCACAAACTTCGACGCCATCCGGTCTCGAACATCCAGATTTTGCAGTTTCGCTGTGCTTCCACGCGCACATGGTATACCTTGTCTGTATGCTCGGATCAAGGATGAGTGGAGTGTGTCTGATAAAGACGCGGGAGATCTGGATGCATATCTCCGTATGGCTTACGATGAGACTATCGCAAAGCTCAACGAACGGCGATTAGAGAATGGAGGATGATGAAATTCTGGAAGACGGCAAGACACTGAGGAGGAGATTCAAGATAACTGAGACCGGTATCCTCTGATGATCTTTTTTTTTGCTTTAGGATGGTTTTCACAACAACAACATGTTGTATCACTGCAATCCGGTCTTCTAGACCCTACGCTTTCCTTCTTACGGTGACTTCGAACAATATTAAATTGCATAAATGCACGGGCAAGTTGACAATTGAGGTGCATCTATCTACTGTGCATCCATCAAAAACGCGTCTCTCATGAATTCCAGGCGCTTGTTTAACAGTATTGTGTATCTCTTTACCCTCTTACTACACAGCCTTGCGCGACAGGAGGATAGATAAGATCCAGGTTGGCCTACAAAAAAGCAAAAAGTATGGACGACTAGGGGATCGAACCCTAGACCTTCAGCATGCAAAGCAGACGCGCTACCACTGCGCCAGACGCCCAATCATGTGATTAGTTTCCACGCCAACAAATATATTCCATTTCAGGTAAGACCGGCCTCGGCACGTACAAACCCGAATCTCAGGAGACCTGGAAGCATGCTAGATACACAAACATGTATGTTCGGAGCAACGCATTGAGAGCCGCCGTGGTGGCAGCTCTGGCCATAACAGCCAGCGCATCACTAGGCGACCGCTTGCCAGACTTTAAGGAATGCGTCAAGGTAGGAACAAACCACTTGCGACAGAAGCTCTATGCGCATGCAGCGAACAGCTAGCTAACACGAACATTACAGACATGTAAAGCGACTAACTGCGTACCCGGCGGCCCCTCGATCTGTAAGCTCTGACCCATACCTCCGCCCACGAACCCAAGAAAGAGCAAGCAAGAAAAGACACACTCACACACACACACACACACAATCATCAAGCAACAACAGAAAGCTCACACAAAGCACACCCAGCACTCCAACACCGCCTCCTCCTCTGGGACTGCCCCTCCGAATGCGACTACGCCTGCCAGCACATCGTCACCGACACGCGCCTCGCCCGCGAACCTCCCTACCGTGAACCAATCTTGCAATACCACGGCAAATGGCCTTTCTACCGCTTTCTTGGCATGCAAGAGCCGTTTTCCGTAATCTTTTCTCTGCTCAACTTTCTCGCCCACGATCACGGTATGAAGGTGCTCAGGGAAAAGGTCCCGGCTTCGTATCCGTTGAGGAAGTTTTATCTCGGCTTTGGATACTTTGGCCTCGCGAGTTGGATCTTCAGCTGTGTGTTCCACACGAGAGATTTCGCCATCACTGAGAAATTGGACTACTTTGGTGCTGGGGCTTCAGTCTTGTATGGGCTTTTTCTGTCTGTGGTCAGGGTGTTCCGTTTGGATAAAAACACGCCCAAACGCAGCAGTGTGCTCCGAGCGTGGATTGCGCTCTGCATCTCGCTATACGTGGCACACGTTTCCTACCTCAGCTTCTGGCGCTTCGACTACACTTACAACATGGCTGCCAATGTGGTGGTGGGCATTATCCAGAACCTCATCTGGAGTTGGTTCAGCATCAGCAGGTACCAAAAGACAAAGAGGATGTGGGCGGCGTGGCCTGGTTTGATCGTCGCGTGGGTTATCCTGGCCATGAGTTTGGAGTTGTTTGATTTCCCGCCTTGGTGGGGTGCGGTGGATGCGCACAGTTTGTGGCATTTGATGACGGTGTTTCCCACGCTTTGGTGGTATAGGTGAGTTTTTTGTTTTTTGTGTGCTTGTTGTTTGACTTGCAAGGGGTGGGTGCTAATGTTTGGAAATTATAGCTTTTTGATCAAGGATGCGCAGGAGGATTTGCAGGGTTTGCGTCTCAAGGCGTAGAGTGAACTTGTCTGATGCTGTGTCTGCATTCTTACATGTATCCTTGGAGGACACATTGGTACGGCACTATCCCAGAGGCTACAGACAGGACATGGCTTCTGAGCCAGAAACCAGGCAACTATGTGTTCATAAAAGTACGTCCCTGTACAAAGAGCATCACCAGTAAAACTGTTCCCACATTCGGTAAACCAACATGTTCACGCTCAGCACAGCCAAAAGGAAATCAAAAATTAGCACCGTGGCTAGCTACCGAACCTTGGAGCTCCCGCTCTTGAGCCACACAGGGTTAGATCCAACGAGAGACTGCGCGACTTGTGTGAGACACGGGTGTGGATGTCCCATCACATCACCACGGCTTCTTTTGCTTGTTAGAGGCAACCTGAATATAGCTGGTCCATAAAGATTGAGATTTAGAGTGAGATCGTCGACAATCGTATCATACACTTCTCCTATTCTACATGCATTTTAATTCTTCTTGGGCACTTCCATCGAAGGTGTCTTTGCCATCAGCAGCTGTCCAACCATATTTACAGCGCCCTCGGGATCATCCTTGTTGTACAGGAACAATCCTTGCAATGCGGCTGTGCTGACAGAATCGACCAACCCATATTGCTCGACGCGCTCGAGGAACAAAGCTCTCTTGCTGCCATCAGAATCAAGGGGTGCGTAGAATCTGTCCCACATCTGCTCCATTTGCCAAAGTGTCGCTTCGCCGAGACGCAATGTCATGTCTACTCTGCCGGGTCGGATGAGTGCATCATCGAGACGTTCGATATGGTTGGTTGTCATGAATGCGATGCGTTCTTCTGCACTCGCGACGCCATCGAGAGCGTTGAGCAGACCGGAGAAGGTGACGGTGGCTCCACTGAAGCCATCCTCGTCGCGTTGTCGTCGGTTGTTGAAAGCTGCATCTGCATCTTCCAAGAGAACAAATGTGCGCGGCGGTAGATTGAGCATGAGGTGGTTGAGCAAGTCATCAGTGAGACCACGCTGACTCAAACTGAGCATGGCGATGTTGAAGTCGAGTTCTCCAGCTAATGCTTGTACAAAGGACGTCTTTCCGGTTCCAGGTGGGCCGTGTAGAAGGTAGCCTCTACGGTAAGGAATACCGCGGTCGAGGTACCAGGTACGAGCATTCAAAAACTCTCGTACATCGTCTCTGATCATGTCTGCCATACCCTCTTCCAGTACAACGGAATCGAAAGGTCGTTTGCGCTTGGCATCTCCCAGGGGCATCCATTGCATGTTCCTCAAAGTGTACACCATAGTCTTGCCCTCGATACTTTGCATGGATAATGAATGTGCTTCTGAGAACATGTCTTCGAAGATGTGACGATGTGCGTATAATGTGGTGAGTTTGATGGTTTCAAAAGGTTGGCCTTGAGCATCGAAGGATTTTCCTTCACGTTGTCTGTCCACAGCAATGAAGGCGTTCTTGAATCTCAAGATGTGTTTACCGTGTCCAGGAACCAGAGAGAAGTGTGTGTGTGATGCTCCACCGGGTGTTTTCTGACTCGCTGTCTTGATCTGAAGATGATGCAGGCCTGGCGTGAAGCGTCGTATGAGAGCTTCCATCATTCCAGGTTTTCTGTTGAAAATCAGCACATGTTTTGGATCTGGCATAGAGCATCTAGCATACACAGTTTCAGCGGATTCCGAAAGCGACTTTTGATATTGCCGTGTCATCCAATTAAGAACCCACGGGTAAGATTCATCGTGTCGCGTAATCTCAAGGTCAACCAGCATACGTCTTTTCAACAACTCTCCTCCTCTTCTCAGCCCTTGTTGTCCAATTCTCAATGCAGCACCCAGACCCGCCAGGCCAAATCCTGCAGTAAAAAATGGATTGCTTGTGAGCTGTTGAAAAATGGAGCCATCTCCGCTACCACCTTCCGCAAGTGACTTCAAAGCTTGTTCCCTTGATGGCGCAGCCGGTGCACCGGTCGCCGGTGGCACTGTATTCAGTGCATCGTGTCGCTCCATTGGAAAGCATTGATGTGGTCGAGCAGAGGTCGCTGCCAAAAGTTGGAGGCGGATCGCCACGTTCCCGATTGGGTTTGGTGCCCGTCGCCGGCAAAACGTCGTGGGCAGTCACGCCCGGACGTCGAGCGCTGCACCTTCTTGTCTTTTTCTTGCTGCCATGAACACAGCGAAGCGCATAGCTGCTGGTAGATTTTGTCTTCGGAAGGTGATGTTCATCGTGTATCATCGTTTGCGAGATGTACAATGCGGCTCTTCTAAGTTCGAAGAACTCGAGCCCGCAAACCATCTCATGTCACAGTACAAGCCTGGTTGACGAGATGTATACCACATTGGAGATGAGCTGGACTAACGACGCAAAAGACGCTCTCCCCAAACATAACTCTCTCAATCTATCAGCGTATCGAAATGCACAGTATGTTACTGGATACGCGACTGCCCACCAAAGACCCTGCACGGACACGCTCTCTATGGAACTGATGGCAAAACCAACACATTTCTGCATTGCGATACCTGTATACCACCCTGACACTGTGAGTGAGATACTGAATACCACGTTGGCCCACGTTTGCCAACTCCTAGGCCTCACAAGGTGAGTCAAGGGGGTACTCACAGTATGAAGCACCAGGTCAATGACTGGGACGCTTCGCTCGCGTGGCTTCGACTCATACAAGATAATAAATTCGCACTCGATTTCAGTCCTTTCTCTTCTGACCGCACAGAGCTGATCTACAATATGCCCATAACTTATTGACCTCCATCAGCAATTTCCACTAGTCGCATTGTGAACTGCGATTCCTCTATGCATTCCATCGACTGTCAACATGGCTAAACGAAAGCCCTTACGAAAGCCTCATAATAGCGGACCTCACGCTACATTGGCCCCGAAGCCGCTTGGGGATGGGGCAGGGACACGCTCTTCTGACCACAATCGGAATACCAGTTCGATCTCGACTGGAAGAGCCTCCTCTGTACAGTCAACTGTACAGCCTCAACAGGTGGCGGCAGAGGTCCCAGCACCATACTTGAACGGCTTTGCAGCGCCACTCTTCGCGCGGCCTTCCAACACATCCTTTGCTGGCTATCAGCCATCACATCTCGGGGTCACGCCTTACGAAGCTGCTGCTTCGAGCACGGCTGGCTATGGTTCTTACAGCCAGGGGCAAATGTACAACCCCCCTGACTTTGATCCCACCAACTTCATGTACGAGCCCCTCGACAGCATCCAACAGGTCCTTAACATGCAATCCTCGATGGGAATGTCACCCTCAGGTCCACCGCCCGTAGCAGGTCACAGCTACGGCAACACAGGGGCACAGCCCGCAGCAACAGAGTACAACGATCCCTATGCTCTACCTTACTCTGCACATGGATCTATTGCATTTGGGGACAGCAACCTCTATACTCAACCCTACTCGCCTGTGAGGGTTGATGCACCTGTGGCTCCGCCCGTGATGTCCCCCCAGGGAGGACACTGGGGTACAGTTCCGAGTGTTCACATGCCTGCTGCTCCCATGCCACCTGCTCAGAACGGCCTGCAATATTTCGCTCCAGTCACGATCCAAGGCGGCTTGGGATACTCAGCTCCGATGAATGGATCCACCCAAAGTCATGTGGTAGGCCAAAACCAGGGCAACCTCAACGGAGCCACAAACATGCCAGATCCCGGCAACGACTTCCTGCCCGTGCACACACCTCCCATGCATAGCGAGGTACCTCCCCAGTACCTTGCCAGCACCACCTCTGAGCCCTCTGTTCCTCTCTCCCACGCAGCAGGCTCTCGCAAACGCCCCCGTGATGCTTCAGAAGATTTTCCTGGCGACAACACAGCACCATATGGCCAGGAGGCCTCGCGCATGCAAATGCAAAACAGATACCGACGCAAACTGAAACGACGCTTTGCCATGGAAGCTCAGGTTACTGCCGACGAAGCCCGTATCGTTGCAGATGATGTAGCCGTCGCAGCTGAGGACAGTGAACCACAGGGTCCAAGCCAGGGTCACAGTCAAGAGGAGCAGGGTCAAGAAGGGGGTACCGAAGACAACAACGAGCCTGCACCAATAGGTCAAGGCAACCACCAGGCTCTGCTTGACGACGAGGTCAGTCAACATGATATCCCCTGGGAACTATTGGTGGGCCAGCTCTCTCCGGCATAGTTCTGGTATGGAGGTGATTGTGCATTCCCACAACACGGTCAGGGGTCTGTCAGATCAGAGCACTGGTCAAAGAGAGCAACCAGAACGATGGGTCTCAGTGGACGCGCCTTGTTTCTCGACAGTATCGTGCATTTTTGTAGCTACGCTTTGGCAGACTTGTGCACGGAGAGGTAGAATGAGTTTGGATAGAGCCGGTGATAGAAAACTAAGGTGCTAGGCCAGACGAGAAAGAAATACAAAGACTTTACAGAAAACAAGAACAGCAACTTTATGTGTAAACACAGTTATGGAATTTCATTTCGTGACCACAAGATCTCTGTATGCCTTAATGGCGGGGTATAGTACAGGATCAGGTCTGTCGAGACTATCTAAACCTCACGGAGAGGTGATGGATATCTGGAGAAAAGCAGAAAAGAACATGACGGCAACAATGAAAACATTCCCCTTTTCGATAACCATGTATCATGCAGAAGGATGCAAGGTGCAGAAGATGCCATGCGTAATTCTCGTAAACGCCGCCAAAGTCATGTCGAAGAGACAGGATGATAGAAAACATCAAAGCTCCGATGATAGAAACCATTAACTCCCGAATCCCTCTAGGCTTTTGCGACATGCCATGCAGAAGAACAATCGAAGACTGAAGAACAGAAAAAACGATGAAATGTAGAAGTGAAGTCGAGTCGCAAATGGAGTCGAGTTCAAGGACGGTCAGAAGTGAAGAGGTTGGAGCGAGTGCGCTTAGCGGGCAAGTCAGGCTCGGACATGGTAGCGCGGTGGCGCTTCTCACCACGAGCAGCAGCCTTCTCCTCTGCATTCTTGCTACGAGGCCAGCCGGCGAAGAGAGGGCCAGAGGTGACCTTCTGAGGCATGGGAGTAGCGGATGGGGATGCGAGAGCACGGTTCAGCTCGTTGTGAGGGTCAGCGAAGATGGCAATCTGCTGAGCGGCGGAACGAGTGTGGCGGTGAGTCGAAGGAGGAGTGGCAGGGTGGGCGACAGCCTTCTTGGAGGGAGTCTTGGTGGACTGAGCAATAGCGCCGAAGGGGGCCGACTCGACCGAAGGGATGTTATCCTCGTCAATGTCAGTCAGAGCCTCCTCATCGGCGTCACCATCACTGCCAGCGCTTGGCCAGAGAAGACGAGGCTTGAAGGATGAGCGTGTCAAGGGGCGAGAAGCGGCGGCGCCGGCCTGGCGCTTCAGGCTGTCGTTGGAGCCGGTGGAAGCATCCGAGTCGGCGGGCTCGTCAGTAGACTTCTCGAAGCGGCGGAAGATCTTCTTGCCGCGGAAGACGTAGAGGATGCCCTTGTCGTCACCAGCGTGGGCGTCCTGCATGTCAACGTCGATGGATGATGAAGAAGGAGCGGTCTGAGCACGGGTGCGAGCTCTAGTCTTTCTGGGACCAACGAAGGGGTTGTCTTCAGTGTGGCCGACGGTGGGGACACGGTCCTGGACGTCGGTAAAGACCTGGACCTCTTCGTGAACGGCGTCCTCGTCGTCCAGGGTGAGACGCGACTTGGCCTTCTTGCGTGGGGTGGGCATGACCGACTGGGTGGCGGCAGGCTTGAAGTTGAGGATGCGGGCAGTGGTCTGCATGGCATTGGGGTCGCGCTTGCGAGGGGTCTTGTTGGGAGTGGGCAACATTGATGCGGGAGTCGGGAGTTGGGGTTGAGTTGCAAAGACGTCGAAGCGAGCGTTTGCGTTGGGTGTGTTGGTGGGTCTGTTGCGTGTAAACAGCGATTGGCGCACAGGAGTAGGTCTGGCGGGAGTTTGTTGTGATTCGGGTCGCTCGGCGGCAGGAGAAGCTGGAGGCGAGAGGGTGTAGGTTGACGAAGTGCGCTGGAGGGTCGCCTTGTGTGACGACGAGGATTGAGAGTCCTTGTCGTGGATGTTGTGCAAGCGCTGAACTCTCTGGGACCTTCTGGGCTCGTAGGGGCCGTATGAGTGATAGCCAGCACCGTGCTTGGGGGTTGGAGGAGTGCGGAGGCGCGACGAGGGCGGTGGAGGGGTCGTTGCGTCTCTCATCATGGCGGCCGTGTGAGTGAAAGGCAGACGTGTCTTGCGGTCGACAACAAACGAACAGCGTCGGTCGGTCGACTCAATTGTCCAAGTCGGACGAGCCTATGGTCCTGACGATGACCCTGACTGCGTGGCGAGCTTGAGGTTTTGGCCTGTGTCGACAACAACAAAGTCGAACGCGCCGAAACACGAGAAGGGCGCGACGTATGCGCAGGCGCGTGGTATTGATTCCTTGTAGCGATGTGGATATCCAAGAAGAGGCTCGCAGCAAAAGGTCTATGGGTATACAAACGGGGCTTTGAGGATGGTAAACAAGACAAGGGCGGATGAGGGCGAGGTTGTGCAATTGTGCAAGGGCGGATGTCACGATATCCCTGGCATTGCTCCTTCCCGACAAGCGGTGGAAACGCGGTGGCTGGGAAGTGGCAGGGAACGATTTGTTATGGTCCGTGCGTTGTCGGCTTCTTCCGTGCGTTCCTCGTTGCTATGCTCAATGCTATGGGATGCTACAGACAACCGGACAAGACAGAAAGTGGACGTGGCCTCAATTCCTTCTAGTCAAGAAAAGAGTGTCGCGAGTTGACGTACTCTGCCGTCATATGCTTTGAAGCAAATGCCTCGTGTGGCCGAGAAATCGGGCAGAAACAGACCGAGTAAACATTGACAGTGCAAACAGCAATCAAACACCTTGATCTTCTCATTTGAGCATTCGCAGCATCGTGACTTCCTCAGGCCAAACATGTCGCAACCTCCAGATCTAGGCGCATTGCGCTTGGACGACCATGTAGACCAAGAATACGACGACATCCCCTACGATGACCAAGACATCGACTACGATATGGACATCGATCTTGGCCCGACCCCTTCCAAACCCGGTGCTCCCCGACCGGAAACTTCAGAGTCGCGCGAGGCTGCTTTGCGCAAGGAGTTGGACAGCGTGCGGCAGATCAACAAGGTCATCGAAGACGTCGTTCAGAGTCTGGAGAAAGCAAAGGGCAACATGGATGTACGCATCTTCTTGTCGTGCACATCTCACACTTTTATTGACACATGGTAGAACGTCAATCGCACTGTACACTCAGCCTCGACTCTTCTAGATACCTGGACGCGCATCCTCTCCCAGACCGAACACAACCAACGTCTACTGCTGAACCCCAACTGGCAAGGCGCCACTCAAGATCTACAAGACATTGAGAACGAATCTTTCGTGCGCCAACAACAAGCCGAGAGACGGGCTGCCGAAGAACAAGCCAGACGAGAGGCTGCTCAAAGACGTGCCGAGGAAGAGGAAAGAAAGCAGAACGCTCCACCGCCTGCAACGCGCGGCTCCAGACTCAGGGGTAGGGTCAGTACAGCATCTAGTCGCTTGACTAGACAACCCTCGTCAGCCTCCGCTACCTCTACATCGACCTCAGGATATGTAGGTGTCGGCGGCCAAGGCGGTCGAGGAAGGGGCGTCTCGAGAGCTGGTAGCGGTATAGGCAGAGGTACCGTGAGAGGTTCTACTCGAGGGCGTGCTCTGAAATGATCTCAACTTCTAATGCGACATGTCCTCGAACGATTCATCCAAAAACCAAACAGCAAAGCGAGTGAACGCAGAGAAGGAACATCGTGATTCTCGGCCAAAATAACAATCCCCATGGGCGCTTTCTCAATTTCTACCCAAGTCGATATCTAGTGCCAAAGCCATGCGTTCTCTTTCCGATTTCTGTTCCTCCTCTGTCGACAGGCCAAAGAACGGTTTGATGGCGACATCAACTACTTCCTCGAAGAGTCCTTGAACAATGCTGTTGAGCTCATCTCCAGTTTGAGCAAAGTCGGGGAAAGCGTTGATCTCGAGCAGGTACGGAGTGCCCTCTGCATCGAGCATGAAATCAACACCGAACAGCTCGAAAGCGTTGGGCAAAGGTTGGAAGTGGACCATCATGCCTCTGGCGGCTCCCTCGAACACTTCGCCAGTGATTTTGCAAATCTGGTCGAAAGTGTTTTGCTTCCAACTAGATGGCAAGCCAGGGATATCGTCGGGTAATGACCAGAAAGCATGTACGCTGCCTTCACGCTCGCCGGTTTGCATACAGGTATTCGTGAGATGACTTGCCAGTTCTTCGTTGGGATCCTCGCTCTCCCAGGGCGCAGTGTAGGTCTTTCCGGCAAACAGAGCAAGCATTGGCTTGTAGACAAAGACCTTTAAGGCTCCTACCGCTAGGACATAGGTGCGAATGTGGAACTTGCGATCTGCAGAAGCGAAGGGAGCAGGAAGTAGTAGAGGTGGGTGGATGTATGGTTGTGCGATAAAGTGGCGGAGTTGCGATGTGATCACGCCGTTGCCTTCATCCTCTTCATCGTCGACCTTTCGCTCTTCTTCATCTCCTGAGTGTTCGGCATCCTCGTCGTCGCTCTCTTCCTCCCAAGACCCAAAGATTGCAGTCAAATCCTCTTCGGAGTTGAAAAGGCGAATCCCTTGTCCACGGTCGCTCATGCCGGGTTTCAAGATCCACCACTGCTTTTGCGAGTCTTCAAGCCCCTCGTTCTGCTCAAAACTCTCTCTCAGCTCGAAAGCCTCGACCAAAGCATCATCCAAGAATTCAGCAAAATCCAGCTCAAACTCAACGCTGGGCTTGACATTCTTTTGCAGACAAGACTCGGGGTTCTTGGTCAACCAATGGGATACAGTGGTAGACAGATAATGCTTTCTGATCAGGGCTTTTCTGATGATGTATGAATTCATCAAGCTGCTTCGCGAGTTCTCCATAACATGGTCTAGATCCAGCGACTCGTACTGTTTCCATTGCAGCAATTTGGCATCCGAAGCAGGTGCTTCTGAAACCGTTTGCATCAAGACCAAAACGTCGGCGGGCATGCGCGCCTTGAGAGCGGCCAATATCAAGGGCTGAACATAGCGATCTTCGTATTCAATGAGTGCATGCACCTTTCCAGTGGAGGACTGTTGTTCGGCCATTGTTCCAGTTGAGTGGTCCGTAAGCGATCAGATGATACCTGCTTTTCCCGCTCGTGGTTCAAAACGTGGTGCAAAATTTCCCAATCCGTGAGGCGCGAACTTCTTGGCGCGACTTTTCCAGCGCTGCGTCTCTTTCAACCACTCTTCAACCTTCGTCCGTCTTCGACTCTGTTGGACTTGAAAACGTTCTGTCCCTGGATATCGTTCGTTCTCTCTAACCTCACAGACTCGACGGTTTTCCTTGCAACGTTGAACAAACAATCAGTCCTTTCTTTGCGTCCGGTGGGTCGCGCTTCACACGAGGTCTTGGCCGAAACACGACCTAAGTTTGAGATTCACACGTCGATATGCTTGTTTTGTATATCACAACCTTGGCAACGTGGCGGAGCAAGCGTCTACAGACGCTGAATATATTATACATGCGCCTAACTACACCACGCCGCAGAATCTTGCTCTAGGGCACGAACAACCAAGAACTGCACCATCAACACGTTACGGCAAGCGAGTGTGTGCCCTAACTATTGTGAGCAGTATACCGGACTGGATACGGGAAAACATTGGTAGCCGACCACAACAAGACATTCTTAGCATAGGGTTGTCGTGAGCCTAGCTTGGGCAAGAAGATACATAAGTATGCTGAACCAGCACCAACAGTGACTCGTACCTCCTCATTCATTCTCTATCTTTCTTCCTTATCACTCTCTTTACTTTCCATTCAACCTTCCCCTACATTCTTTTTATTTCCAAAATGAAGTTCACTCCTTCCATCGCCCTGGCGGCACTTACTTCCCTGGCTGTTGCCGCTCCCCACGACATTGTCAACAAGAGAGCTGTTGCCTCTGGCCCCGTCGGATACGCCTCTACCAATGGAGGAACCACCGGTGGTCAGGGTGGAGCCACCACCACCGTCTCTACCCTTGCGCAGTTCACCGAGGCTGCCACCGCAAAGGAGCCCACCGTTGTCTACATCTCTGGCAAGATCACTGGCAACGACAAGGTCAGAGTCACCTCAGACACCTCCATCATTGGCTTGAACAGCGAGTCTGAGCTTGAGAACATTGGCCTATACGTCAACAAGGTCGAGAACGTCATTCTCCGCAACTTCAAGAGCAGCAAGGTTCTTGCCGAGAACGGCGATGCCATTGGTATTCAGGCATCCAAGAATGTCTGGTGTGACCACCTCGACCTGTCCTCCGACCTTGACCACGGCAAGGACTACTACGATGGTCTTCTCGATGTCACTCACGCTTCCGAGTGGGTGACCATCTCCAACGTCTTCTTCCACGACCACTACAAGTGTAAGTCTTCCTGCCGTCTTCAAACGAAGACAATCGCTAATCCATAATCTTGACAGGCTCCCTTGTCGGCCACTCTGACAACAACGGCGATGAAGACAAGGGCCACCTCCACGTCACCTACGCCAACAACTTCTTCTTGAACGTCTCTTCCCGTCTTCCTTCCATCCGCTTCGGTACCGGCCACATCTTCAACAACTACTACGAGAACGTCATGTCTTCCGCTGTTGACACCCGCGACGGCGCCCAAACCCTTGTCGAGTCCAACGTCTTCGTCGACACCAAGCACCCCGTTGCCTCCCTCTACTCCGACGACGAGGGCTTCGCTGTCGTCAAGGACAACGACTTTGGCGGTGAAGAGAACGCTGCTCCCGCTGGTACCTTGACCAAGGTCCCTTACGCTTACACTGCTCTCGGTAGCTCCAAGGTCAAGGCTGCCGTTGTCGGCACTGCCGGTAACACCCTCAAGTTCTAAGCGTGAGCTGCAACTGCCAAGGTGAACAAAAGCAAGCCAGGTTTTTTTTTTGGCATGCTCGACATTCACGGAAAAAACTCTTTCAATCTTCTTTTGTACTTTCCTACCCGATTGCTTCTGCTGTTGGTCAGCGACTTAAAAACGACACTCAATCCGTAATTATTCTTGTAGAACAGATTCGCATCTCCAATTTGAGTTTTTGTCCTATTCAGCAACTCATTGCAAGTTCAACATATGGTCTATGGTTTAATGACGTTCTTGATTGCGCTCAAAGGTGACTCTGCTGCTTGCGAACGTTGGTGATGTAACCAAGGAGAACCGTCAATATATCCCCTCTTGGTGAATACTATCCTGTCCCGCCTATTATGCCTTTTCATAGCTGTATACAATACATAGTTCAACATATGGGAAGAATAGAATGTTAGATAACAATCGGTAGTTATTGTGACATTGTAGCAAGTCGAAGGGATATGATCGTCCAATTCATACAGCATCGTTCAGCAACTCAAGAGCCAAATCATCACCACAACCGGTGGCCAAGATTTCCAATACAGTTTCCAATACGTATACTCTATGTTATCATTCCTTGTTGAAGTCGACGACAATGCGACTGATCATGATGGGTTAGCTCAGTGTGCAAGAGATGCAAGACCGAATACATACCCAGCGACTTGTCCGTTCTTCAGTTTCTGCACAGACTCGTTGAACTGGGAGAGGCCAACAACAGTAGGCTCAAGACGGAGTTTGCCTGTCGATCTTTGTCAGCGAACGCCTAGCTCTGTATTGCGTATTGACATACCTCGGCGAGCAAAGTCCATGGTTTCGTCTACGTCAGCCATGCCAGCCACGAGTGTACCCTTGATGGACTGATTGCGAAAGGCAAGTGTCGAGGGATTAACCTCCATGTTGTACTTTCCAGCAGGAGGCAAGCCGATACACATGACTTGAGCACCAGCCCTGTGGCCAAGAAATCCTTGTGCAATGGGATATGACTGAACAGCTACACGAAAAAAAGGTCAGTATGCGTGCGTGTCCTCGATGCACCCACTGAACTCACCAGTAACAAAAACAGCATGAGCGCCACCACCAGTAATCTCCAAAACCCTATCGACTGGGTTTTCAACTTCTTTGAAGTCGATGAATTCGTCGGCGCCGTACTTTAGGCATGTTTCTTTTCTTGCGGCTCCCGTGTCGATGACGATGGCGCGAAGACCCATGGCAATGGCTAGTTGGACTGCCTGCATACCTACGCCACCGCCGCCGCCGGGGAAAACTGCCCATTGGCCGGGACGAAGACCAGATTCTTTGATGGAGGTGTATGCAGTGCTGCCAGAGCACATGATGGGACCGGCAATCTCGTCCGGCACGCCCTCGGGGATGAGCGAAGTGTAGCGTTCGGGAGAAACAATGTACTGTTTGTAAGAACCTTGATGGCGTATCAGCGAATTGAGCTTGGAAGAAGCATAGCACAAGGAGCAATTCACCATCAATGTGGAGGCCAGTCATCACGACACCGAGACAGTATGTCTCTCTTCCGGACTTGCAGTACTCGCAGGTATGGCAAACGTCTTGGATAGGCTTGAGTCCTGCTCTCTGCCCGACCTTGAGGTTCCTAACTCTTTCTCCCACCTTGACGATGACGCCTGCGCCTTCGTGGCCAGCGCACTTGGTGCCGAATTGAGACCTGGAATAATCATCAACATCTATACTCGAGTCAAGAAAACTTGATGATGCTTACATGGGCGGCATGCCCCAATCCTCCATCATAAAGTGGACATCTGACATGCAGAGGCCGGTGACATTGAGCTTGATCAGCACATCCTCAGGGCCAATTTCAGGTACTGGCACGTCTTGGACTTCGATCTAGAGCACCGTGTCAACATGTCGCCGTAGTCAATGGAGAACATTGGACGACCATACAGTAAAGTCAGGACCAGAATTGCACACCACTCCCGCTTTGCAAGTCTTGGGGATGATGGGCGTCGTCTCCTCTATACTCATCGTCTGCGTAGTCGACATGATCACAATATCGCGTGAGAATACAAGAACTGTGTTGTAGTATGCTTCTCAAGGAAAAAAAGGACACAAACCTCCTAGTTATATTCAATTGATCGGGAGAGCAACCCCTCCACGGATACCCCTGTTCCCGTTCAACCGGCACTTGTTTACGACAATGGAAGCACAGCTTTCTCCTCTTTTTCGGCGGTGGTTACATATTGGCCAAGAGCTTGCCCCTCGCTATAGAGGAGGGATCGACCTGGGCGGGGTTGCCAGGGTCTGCGGGGTGGTGGTGAGTTCGCGGCCTTGTTCCGCACGTGGAGCATCCCTCTTCCGAAACGCTTGAAATTCTGATAGGTGTCTGTGTAGTAATATTAGCTGTGTCGCATGTTCAAGATAGCCATATAGTCAATTGAAAACTCGAGTATCACCATGGAAAACTGTGATCGAACGAGAACAGCTTGTTTAGTCATCTCGTGAGTGGCGGATGCTCTTAATGTTATGCTCCGGCAGCGGGGTGAAGCTCCGAAGAGATGTCCGCCATCACTTGACTTACAGATGCCTCGGAGTTTGTCTGATGTTCATCCAAGAAGCGCCCGGTATCCTGGAATGCTCACAACAATCCAAGCCGACTTGGTGGTCCCTGGCCTCAGGCGCATCTTCGAGGCCATCAGGGACAGCTGATGACAATCATTGCCTGTGAGGGTGGTCTTGTGCAGGTACAGGACGAAGAATACTTATGCGACATGAGGTTTATACGATACTTGTTGGATACCAGTCTGGTGTACCATCGTGGGTGACTGACTCGGGTCTGGCGAGGCAAAAGTCCTACACGGTAAGAACGGTCCTAAGGTACACACGGGCCGTGGAAGAGGGAAGTGTGTTGATGGGTAGTCGTTACCATCGGTTATACTCAAAACATGACTCGGCCGTCTTGGTTAAACCCGTTCTGGAAAATGCTCAAGAGGAGCTGAAACATTCGGATATCAGCGAAACATGTTCTATCCATGGCCCAGGATGTGTTAAACAACTCCAGTGATGGCAGATAGATCTTATGCAGAAAGGACTTGGGTCCATCACGTGCCGGTATTGACAGCGGAGTGCGAAGAGATGTCTTCTTGACTGTTTATAACGATGAGACTACGCATGGAAAGCACTCGAATGTACAGTCAAATGCCGGACAGCCGTTCGTGGCGGAAAACGGGTGTCGGGAGGCAGAGCTTTTGGCAATGTTCGTTCGATATCCAACGGCGTGGAGATCATGCAGGTACAAGTACAATCCGCATGCCGTGTTGTCGTAACATGCGTACGACATATGTGCAATTGAGAACTAACGCCGGTCGTTACCTGAAATTGCTCCATAAAATTCCAACTCACCTTTCCAGTTGATTTAAATCTACCTACCTTCTTCACGTCAGACCAGTCGACTGATGCTTTGAGGACGAACTCTAGAGTCCATCAGACAGTTGTTGCTCGTGATTTGCCGTTGAGATCATGGCTGTCGTTGTTGGAGATGGACCAAATCGCTATCCCCCACAGTCTCACCTCGTGTGAGCCGTTGTTGTCTGATGCTGACACGGGTATGAATCGTTGTATGGAGGCTGTTGGAGTGTAGAATCATCATATTGACCTTTGTGGGCACTCCAAGGAGCGAGATCCACGGTGTACGGTTATGACCGAAGACAACAAGACTTCTAGAAGCTGATAACCTGACTCGTAGAGAATAGTGACGACGGCTGATGACAGCTGACAACAGTGAGATTGCATAATGCCACAACGCAGATGACCGAGTTCAGAAGAGGTGTGTCAGCTCGTCCGCTGTGGAAGCCGAAGTCGACGGCAGCGCGTGGCAGTTTGCACGGACCGTTTTCCTCTTCGAGTGGCCTTGCCAAGTATTTCCCCGCATGTTTATCGCCTGGAGTTCAGCCATCAACACCCCACCTTGAGAAGCACCCCTTTGTATACACACAACTTTGCTCCATGACTTGCAAGTTTTCCAACTCTGAGAGCCGTATTATCCTGGTTTTTTCTCCGATGTGGAGCGGCTACTCTATTTCAGGTCGACGACGACATGGTTCAGAGAGAAAACAATTTCCCCCTGTTGAAACTGTACAAACGTGCAACGGCTAAAGCTCTCCTGGCAGAGACAAGAGACCGATGTACAACGGCGTGGCTGGCTGATATAAGACCGTCTGAACCGCCGTGAAATCAATAAGTCACTATTGGTATACTACTCGAAAGCGCTGCTGATCATTTCGTTACTTCTTGTGGTCTCGTCCACGTACACTCATTTTTTTCTTTCTATAAACCTTCCTTTCCACATTCCTTTGCTTGCTGTTTATCATTCCAAAAGTCAACCACACCTCGTCACATCATACGACCTCATCGACAAAAGCATATATCCCTTCGCCCACCCCAACATGGAGTTCCACACCATCGACGCTCTTCCTTCCTACAACGACGACATGCCTATCTTCAACCTCGCCATGACCCTCATCTGGGGAGCTGCCGAGCTTCTTATCTCTGTCGGCTTCATCACCGCATTCTCCTTCATGGTCTGCCACGGCTTTGGTGCCGTCGTGGAACCGAAGGACACTACTGCTATCGACGACGAGTCTGACGTACCTTCCAAAGAGAACACCGCCTCTATCTTCATGTCCGCTATGCTCAGCGGCTTCCACATCACCTTCGTCTTCTTCGGTCTGCCCCTCTTCGGTCACGCTACCGAGTCGTTCGTTGTTCGTCTCATCTACTCCACCGCCATCATAGCCGCCTTGACCACTGGAGTCGCACTCAGCACGATTCTTGTCTACCTCGTCGCTCCCATCGTATCCTCCTGCTGGAACGGCATTGCCAGATGCATCAGAAAGACTCCTGCACAGGACCAACAAGATCTTGAGGCCCAGCACGAGCGCGAAGCCTTCCTCGACGAGAAGAAGCTCACTCCCGAAGTTGAGTGAAAGAGCCTTACGAAGCTCTCGTTTCTCCCAACCTCCACCCTCCACAAAAGCAACAAGGCCACGGTTGAGATATCTCGCCACCAAAGGCTGTCTCGGCACACACACGACGAATTCCACATCTCGGTATGCCACGGATGATCGCCCGTAGGGCCACGCGATTCAGATCTACGAAATGTCGCATACGACATAGACCATCTGGGTTGTTTTGGGCAATAATGTCATTGCCGATCGCTTTAACAATACTTGACCGTTCCAAAAACTGTCAGAAAACGCTCAAACGTTTTTTTGCTCAGGGTCGAAAAACGCATCATACCACACGGCACATGTGTGTATGAAACAGCCACATCATCGTCCAAAAGACCCTTGAGGTCTCACACCTTGGCCTCGGCCTTTTTCTCTTTTACGATTAATGTATATACACTTAACAAAATTTCAATCACAATACTTTTGCCTTTATCGATCTTGCTGATATGTTCTCGGATCGATTTGCGGTTCGATAGGCGGCTCTGTGAGTGCAGTCGTCATTCTTGGATTGGTGGCATGTCATCTCCGCAAAAACGGTTGGTGAGGAGGCTGGCTGGCTGGAAACCGTTTGTGAAAGGGTTCGTGGCATATTTGTTCAAATGGTATGGAATCTCGAGGACGCCCAGCGCCCGTGTCCTGGGTGTCTACTGTCGGCCAGTGTAGGTATCTGGCGAGTATGCTCCATCACGTCCATGTTCTTCATATTTGACCTGCACCTGCCGTGTCTTCCTGATAATTCCGTCTTCTACATCGTCGGGCGGGAGGATGGATCGTTCGCTGCCAAAGTCTTGTGCTTCGACTTCGACAACCGTTCGGTGAGACTTGCTTTGTGTTTGGAGTGCGATTGATTGGGAGCCGTAGGTTGGTCGGCTTTGATTCGTTGATCGGGAGAAAGCCATGCCGAAGAAGCGTCTCAGGAAGGAGTCGAATTGGCTTCGTAGTGGAGGTAGACAAGCTGCGATGATGCATACGTTGACCTCTGCTGTACTCCAGATAGACAGATCGACGGCGTCCCCTGTTGAGCTTGTCAGTACGGTACCGAATCCCGTTGCTCGAGAACATACATGTAGGGTCTTGTGTGTTGAACATTTTTCCAGCCACTGCAATTTTCACGACTGAGCAGACGGTTGCACTATTATTCATTGTTAGTATTGCATCTATTCTGGGGCAATCTGAAGGAACATACATTAACCCAAACAGCAGAACGATGCGCAATCCCCACTGGACGTTCGCTCCCAGCTTAACTGTTGAGAGGTAGAAGATTGGCACCGACGTGTACAATATGTCAGTCACAATATTCGAGCCTGAAAAGTATCAGCCAATGATCTCTTTCGAGGTGGGTACGCGGGTATCCTTACTAGACTGGACGTAGGTGCAGATTTTGTTAATGACGGGATCCCAACATTGGCCTGGCTGATTCATGTTCCAGTTCAAGGATATTGGATTACATGCTGCGAAGATTGACACCAAGGCAACAGCTCCATTGCACACGAGGACTATCCCCACGGTAATCCACATCGCAATCTTATAGCCAGGCGCGAAGTCAAGATACAAGAGGAAGGCGGCAATACTGAGTTTGGCGAAGAGCATCGATATCAGATTTGTCGCTTCTCCGATCCAGATCCATCGCAGACATGTTTCAAGCATATCGGGGGTGATTGTTGGGTCGTAGATGTGTCTTCCCAGACCATACTGTGTCGACGACGAACTACATGACAGCGCCACGAGGTTGCTCACCTACGCAAAGTCAGCATTTGAGAATTCCAAGACTGTACGTGAGCATTACCATGGCCACGAAGATGAGCAAGTCAGCAAGCCTAAACAACCTCTTCAAAACTACATTATTGATGATTCTCCAGAACACGATGGATCCAGCTAAGATGGCGAATATGACTTCTGGGACAACGATCGCATTCTGCCGGCTTTCCATGGCCCTCGACTGTAACTCGTGAACAACAGATCGGGTTCAAAGAGGAATCATGGGGTTAAGTCAGAGTGCACGCAGACCTCAAGTCATGCAGACCAGACAAATTGGCGGATCGTCCGAGATGAATACCTACGCAGCCCTGAATCACACTTGGCAGAGTTCCCAGGCAAACCCAAGATGTAGGCTTATTCGTGTTCTTGTAGCCACGGGCTGCCACGCTATCCAGGGTCAAGCAATTGATCGACCCGAGTAATGACCTTTTCTAGACAGCCCGCTTGCAACCTAGAAGATCTCGGATCACACCTGGCTGGCAAAGTTACCGTGTTGCTCGCTTAGATACTCTTCGAAACAGCAAAACCCTCAGCCAGTGTCTTCGATAGCTATCGGCAATGCCGTCTGCGGCTGTCCATAGGGTCGTAACAGGGACCAAGCTCCGAATAAGGAAGTCATAGCGGGATCAACGCACGCACTCGATACCCGAGCCATGGTAAGAGAACGGGACGCCATACGATTGCGAGGCGTGTGTGTGTGCGGTCGATGGGCCGCACTTTGACGAGTCTCCGGTAGTAGTCGAGAACACTGTTTGATTGCTCCGAAGCAACCTTTGGCCCAAGCTCGGGCGGTGGTTTCGTCAAACGAACATAGCTCCCCGGCACTTTGAAAAGAACTTTCCATTCTTCAGCCGTGCATTTCATCTACTTGAGGATGCATCACTCCACGTGTCACGGTGAAGGAAGCCGTAAAGATAATAGAGGAACCAAAGCCTTGAAAGCCGTAAAGTCGACACGCTTGAGACTGACAGTGAAGAGAGCTCAAGCTCGCTGGCTGGTTTCATCGTTTCAGCCTGCTACAAGGGTCAGCTCTTGGCAACGCTTAGAACTTTCTCCGCATCAACTCTTTCCCGAACGAGGTCATCATGTTCTCGTGGCTTTTGCTCGACGTTCCCTTCATCTTCTGACCCTGCAAGCGAGAAAATGTCATGGATGCACCAAGTGTCGAACCGCAGCGACTGGCTGTCAACATGTGATTGACTGATGGACAATCGCCTCGGTATCAATTGCGCCAAATACGATGCGATCGCCACGGACCTCGATACGCCGGTAGCTACTAGAGGTTCATCTAACTATGCAGAAGGTTCTCCTTGCCGAAGCGCTTGTCCGCGTAGCTAGCAGGTAGGTCAATTCATATCGGATTGTGGACCTCTATATTTGTGTGCTAGATATAAGTACTTTGGTTCGTCCTGACTCCTGCGCGGCTTGGACAAAGAGGCTCATTTTTTGCCTACACATTCCTTTGAAACATCATCATGGCGCCTATTTTCTCTTCCATGACTCGCTTGACAGCGGTCATTTCTTCTGTTCTCCTCCTGTCTACTGACGTGGTCCTCGGTATCACCAGTCGTGAAAAGGCTCTTACTGCAAATTACGACTACATCATCGTCGGAGGCGGTGTATCGGGCTTGGTCGTAGCAAACAGATTGTCTGAGAAGTCACAGAGTATGTTTCCTTTGCCAGAAAGAGAAGACCCTGATTAACCATGACCAGAATCTGTCCTCGTCCTCGAATATGGGCACCTTGACAACTCAACCAAGACTCTTTGGCCTTACTACGGCACCGGTTATAATGATCCCGACATGTTCGAGATCAACAGCGCTCCGCAGGAGAACCTTCAGAACCAAACTTTCGTGGCCTATGCAGGCAAAGTCCTCGGAGGCGGTTCCATTGTGAACGGTATGGGTTACGATCGTGGAACCCAACCTGATTACGATGCTTGGGGCGAGCTCGGTAACGACGGCTGGAATTGGAGCAACCTGCTCACCTACTTCAAGAAGGTAAGTCGATCGTAGCCTATAGTCTTGTAGTACCTCGCTGATCAAGACAACAGAGCAGCACCTTCACCCCAAACAAGAAGGAGACCATCGACAAGTACAACTACACCTACGATCTTTCGGCTTATGGAGATGGACCTGTCCAAGTCTCGTTGCCTGAGTGGCAATATCCCGAGATGCCTGCCTTCTGGAACGCCATGGATGAGCTGAAGATCAACAAAGTGCAAGAAGGTGCTCTGGGCGAACCTGGATACTTCTGGGTCCCTGCCACCACCGACCCCAAGTATCAGACCAGATCCTCGGCCCGTACTGCTTACTACGATCCCATCGCTTCTCGTCCCAACCTCGAGGTCGTCACTGGTGTCCAAGTCCAGGAAATTGTCTTCGCTACTCTGACTGCCAAGGGTGTCAAGCTGCTTGATAGAGAGACCGGCAAGACCTACACTGCCTACGCCGACATGGAGCTCATCCTCGCCGCCGGTGCCATCCACACTCCTCAGATCCTGCAGCTCAGTGGTGTCGGTCCTGCTCCTGTTCTCAAGGCCGCTGGCATCGATGTCAAGGTCGATCTTCCCGGTGTTGGCAACAACTTCCAGGACCATCCTACAGCATACCTGATGTGGGCCTTCAACAATGATACCACTATCAACACTAACTCTTTGACCACCAACGCCACTTTCAACGCCACTTCTTACGACGAGTATGTCGCCAACAAGACTGGCCCGTACACCCAAGCTCACGGCAACGGTGCCGCGTTCCTGTCTCTCTCAAAGATTGCTCCCGAGACTTACAAATCGATCGCCAACAAGCTCGCAACCCAAAATGCTGCTGACTACCTTCCTGAGATGTACTCCAAGTACCCCGAACTGGTTGCTGGTTACGAAGCTCAGCGCAAGATTCAGGTTGAACAGTTCGAGTCTGATGATGCCTCGATGTACGAATTCTCGACCCAGGGTGGTGGTTTCGCCATCGCTGCTCTTCAGAAGCCTACCAGCCGTGGTACTGTTTACATCGATCCCAAGAACCCTCGCGGCGAACCGATCATCGACTACCACGGTCTCCAAAACCCTGTCGACATGGATCTTCTGCTTGCCAGCATCCGTTACACCCGCCAGATCTACAACACCTCTGCACTCTCCGTCTTTGAGCCTGTTGAACTCACTCCTGGCGTCGAGGTCCAGACAGATGATGAGCTCAAGTCGAAGATTGAATCCGGTCTCGTTCTTCCTACCTTCGCTCATCCCGCGTCCACCTGTGCTATGATGCCCAGAAACTTGGGTGGTGTTGTCGACTCTGGCCTCCAAGTCTATGGCATTAAGAAGGTCACCATCATCGACGCTTCTATCATGCCTCTTATCCCCGGCACCCATCTCCAGGCAACTGTTTACGCCATCGCTGAGAAGGCTGCCGACATCATCAAGGCCAGGCACGGCGCTTAGATGAGTTTTTGAGAAGGACCATGAGGTTGCGTGTTCTTGCGGCTGGTGAAACGCAATATATTCGCTTCTGGTGTTGATTGTTTAGAGTTAATACGAATATTTTACAAAGAGATGTTTCTCAGACGGCATGATTTCGACCGTATTCCGCCTGACTCTTGAGCACTATAAGTCGGCAAACTCCTGAATATCACGACGTATAGCCTTCGTGGGAGGATTGCGAATTGATGAATCAAATCTGTCGGATGTATCAAGCCGCGGCATGACGCGAGTGGTGTAGTCTTGGCATTTTCGTCGAAGGATCTCGTATCTCGATTCTGGAGAACTTCTAGAGCCTTGCATGGTGTAGTGGTCTATACCAATCGCTTCTCACAATCAAGCACAAGTGGATTTCACAACTATACCTGTCAGACACGTCTTCTCATGGCAGCATGAAACAAAGAGTGATGGAAACATGCGGCTGAATTGGCCTTGGCAGTGGCCCAACCACTGTTTGACCAAAAACTAAGTACAAGCATCATCGGCGCCGCATCATGGGCCAACGAGGCTTAAGGAGGCTCGAGTGCCCTCTCCTGTGCGGTCCTGATCACCTTGCGACTGTTGTATTGATCCGTATCACCGACATGAGCCCTGTCCTGGACTGAAGCCTACCCCTTGTGCTTGCGTAAGGGCGACTGAACGAATCTCGGACGACGTTTTTGGCTGACGGAAGGCCCGGATATGCATTGTGCTGCTTTGCTGCTGGTCCAGCTGTTGCTCCTCACATACTACACCCTAGCAGACGACGTTGGCTTCGACTACGATCCGACAGATCTGACTGCCTGGGAACACGACTATGGCCATTATCCTTATCGAACATTCGAGTCTACCGACTTGACACCTCCGGCCGTGGCACACAAGATCGATACACCAGCATGCCACGATGGATTGTTGACGTTCCTTACGCCCCGAGGTACTGCGGTGAATGAAAGTCGTGGTATGGTCATACTCGACGATCAGGGAGAACTCGTATGGATGCAAAAGACGGAAGGACAGCCCTACAACCTTGATGTACAGACATATCAGGGCGCTCCACACTTGACCTACTGGCTTGGTGATGACACTGTTGGAGGTCATGGAGAAGGCGACTACTACCTGCTCAATTCGTCTTATGATCTGGTTGCAAAGATCTCTGCTTTGGACGACCTACGTGCCGATCTACACACCCTGAGCATCACACCAAACGATACTGCCATCATCAGTATCTACCAGCCATATGAGAAAGAGAAGGGGGGAAAACTACAATACATCTGGGACTGCCTGTTCCAGGAGATTGATGTGGCGACCAACAGCCTCATCTTTCAATGGCGTGCTTCGGACTATCACGATACTTCGGAATCATATCACAATCCAAGATACGAACAAGAGGGAGCGACCAATCACACGCATTGGGACTGGTACCACCTCAATTCTGTCGAGAAAGACGACTTGGGCAACTACCTCGTCTCGGCTCGGTACACTCATTCTATAAGCTATATCGATGGTCAGACAGGCGACCTAGTCTGGACGCTCGGAGGCAAGCGCAACATGTTCACGACTGATGATCACGCACTCGACTTTTCATCTCAGCATTTCGTGAAATTCCATTCGGTTGATGAATTCCCAAGTCTGGTCGCATCATTTGGTGCTAAACAAGCAGGCGTTACCACACGCTTGATCAGTCTTTTCGACAACAGAAATGACGATACTTGGGATTCTGGGTTGGCTTCGAGAGGGCTGCTCCTCGCCGTCTCTTATCCCACTCATCCAGACCTTCATGGTGAGATCAACAAGAACGACTATAAAGTTCAGATTGTCCGCGAGTACTTCCATCCAAACGAGTTGATTGCCGATAGTCAAGGAAGCTTGCAGGTTATTCCCTCAATGGATGTCAACCGAGACCCCAGCATTGTGATTGGATGGGGTGCGCGATCAGTATGGTCTTCTTATTCTTCCTCAGGCAAGATTGTATGCGATGACCACTTCGGTACAGAAGCTGCCATACTCAACGGATCAGTCCAGTCTTACCATGTGATGAGGTATCCTTGGGTTGGACTGCCGGGCGAACCTCTTTCAGGAGTCTACAACTCTGATCGAGACAGCCTTTTCGTCTCCTGGAATGGAGCTACTGAGACTGCCTCATATGCGCTGCAGCACAACGATAACAGTGGCGACGACTATGCTGATTGGGTCTACGTCAGTATTACTCAGAAGGAAGGGTTTGAAACAGAGGTTGCTATTGGCGGATGCGTAACCCGATTTGTGCGTGTAGTCGCACTAGACGTAGGAGACAACGTGCTCGGCGTTTCGGAAGCGATTGAGTTGCCATTCACATCGGTAAGAAGATGTTTTTTTTTTTCCTTCCACGTTCTGTATTCACGTACTGACACACTCAGGGATTTCATTGCGACGAGATCAACAACGTGTACATTACTTCAGATGGCAACACCCTCTCTGCAGGAGGCGTGACGATCGCGCCTGTAGCTTTGATCATGGCGGCCATGTCTTTGACAATGTTCTCGATTCTTGTGTTTGAGAGTTGGCGTGTGTACAAAGCATGGCAGAAGAGAAGGGATCATGCATATTACCGTCTGGAGGTTGACCCATACCTCTGATGTAGAAGGTTCGATATTGGCGTTTCCCTGGAAGAAAATATGTCTGAATGCGATATACCCACATGATTTCGATAGATGTTGTACATAACGAGCTTCACAAAGAAACGCTGGGGTTGTTCTTCTGCTAGACGGGCGTTCTTTCCGAGCTTGATTGACAGTGGTGGTAGGTCGTCACTTCCATATGCAGGCTGGCGGCGCGTAGCGGGTGCCTGCACTTTCCACCAAACACAATTCGTTCGTTCCTGCGCTTTTGATCACTTCTCACCACTTTCTTGCCGAACATTGTGACAAGCCTCTTCTTCTCCGATCACTCTGCCTCCAGCTCTGTTTCCGCAGCCATCTCAAGCTGACCCTGGCACTCGCCTCTCTCAAGATGCAATGGACCGAATTAAACGCTCCCAAGGCCAAGGACGTCTGGAAGGATATTCTCGAGCAGCTGCGCGAGAACAAAGAGGAGGGCGATGATCGACTCTGGTGTATACGCCGTTCGCTCATGCGCAGCAAACCGAATGCCGTCGTCCTTCCTAGTCCAGGCTGGAAGAAACTCAAGCCCGCCGTCGGCAAAGTTTTCGAAGTGGAAAAGCCACCCAAGATACCTTTCACCTGCCGATGTAAGACCTGCTGTGGACAGTACTTTCCTGCCACCATCTATGTCACCGATCTAGAGGCACGCCAGCTCGTCTCATCTCTCGTGCTTGACGCTCGTCAGAACTTGAACTTCCTTCGCCAGGTTCTCACTGACCATGCCGACTTCCTTGTCACGCGCTGGAAGAAGAAGTCGCGTGAAAAGCTTTCTGTCTTCCTGTCAGAAAATGTCGACATCTTTGACAAGAAGTTCGCCGCTATCCATCTGCTTCACATGCGCAGCAGTCCGGAAAACTGTGACTTCAACCCTGAATTGATGCGTTCACTGTAAGGTATCGACGACCCAGAGCAAAAGGAGTGGCTCTCTCAGGCTCTTCACGGTAGCAGGCTCGCCAAGATGGTTTCTAGCTATCAAGACACCTGATTGCTACCTTATCTCGACTCCGACGTGCTCTCTGAAGACCCATCGCTCCTACTCGCTCTGCTGCACCACCGTACTATTCATGAGCCCGAGGACTGGGTTCTCTTCGATGACATGAATGCCGACCTGGCTGAACGCTTTGGCATCATCACGCAGACTTTCAACTCCCATTGCGTCGTTGTACAAGGACCCGACTTTGGCAAATTGGTCAGATGGAACGCCGAACAAGCTCATCGTTACGAAATCATTGGCTTCACCAAAGCTTGCAACATCCTCCAAGCTCAGCAGAGAATGATGGCCTTCCTACGCAAGTGTGTTGCTGGTCTACTTGACGAGGCCAACGAGCCTCCAGTCCTCCAAGTCCACCCCAAGTGGAACCAGCTCGTTAACGACGGCTTCGCTCGCATCGATCCTATGTTCGCATGGTCTACCGAGTCGGCCAGACCTTTCTGCAGCCCGCCAAAGTTCGACCCGGTCGAAACTCATGAACTTGCCAAGTCGCGCCATCGTGTCCTCAAAGACCACATTGAACTGCTCCAGACCGATCCCGCCTACGTCCAGCTGCACGCCCGTGCATACAAGAACGCCTTATTCCTCGAGACATTCAAGCACGGTGACAGATGGCCTCACATCGTCGACCAGGTTTTCCTCAACCCCTTGATAAGAGAGTGTTACTGGCGACAAATGTTGTATGAATGTGACAAGATGGAGCGCGCCTGGTTGGCATCTGTCGAGACTGCATCCGAAGCAAATCGAGCATTCTACAACGATGTAAGCTAAGTCGGTTTGAGTGCCAGATGTCATGCGCATCATGCTGATCGTTTTTCTACGTACAGACAATTCTTTATGTGCAAGACCTTTGTGTGGAGATGCTTGCCGTCTTCATCAACCTCTCTAGTCTGGTATATCAGCGCGGCTTCGAGCGCAACTTCGAGTTCACCGGTAGTGGTCGAAACTATCACCTCAACAGAAGGTTCAGCACCAAGGACTGGTTCCCGGACGATATCTTGTACTGGAGTATCTCATGTATGGGACACGACGACTATCGCCCTTTCACCATGGACCCCTCTCTGAACTTCAGAATTATCGACTACATTTGTCGTACGGACCCAAAGGAGGCTTCGCGTATGGACCAGAACCTTGTCGACGAGCTTAGCGATATGGCCGCTCTGAACACGATCAGTACCAATATCCAATGTCATGTGTCTCTGAACCGCAAGTACACTCAAAAGATGCCTGATGAGGAGACCAACCGCCGAGAGAACTGGACCAAGAAGAGCAACAGTGCTAAAGGCCCAACTATTGGAGATGCCACTGCAAAACACCTGGACAACTTCTACACTAAGCACCCGTGGCCGAAGCGAATGAAGAACGAGCAGTGGTTAAAGCAAGCAACTGCATCTCGTGCTTCCTTGAACCGGTTCTGGCAAGCTTTCAGATCACAATGGGCAAAGAAGCTGGGTGACAACGGAGTCTGGTCAAGCAGCATTGACGAGGATCTTGACCTGATGCGTGCTCATGAGAGTGATGAATATCGTGCAGATATCATGGCTGAAAGAGACGATGTTTGTTACCAGGAGTGCAAGCGTCGGACGAGTGAACAGAACCAGTCTGTCACGCCCGTCGAGGCACAGACTGTATGGGGTGATCAGAATGGTGCAGCTTCACCGCTGTTGCAAACTAGCAACAAGACAAAGCGACAGAAGAAACCAGAGGCATCAGAAGTATCCACACAGCCACCACCTGCTGCTTCGGTCGCTCCTTCCAAACCATGCACTCCACTCAGCCTTATTCCCGTCAAGCACGATAACATGACAATCTCTCACCACATGTTCCCATCTTGCGGCGAAGAATCACAGCGTTCCTTCTCATGGCAACACTTCTTGAGCGCCATGATCGACGCTGGCTTCTCCATCTTGCAAAGTCAAGGCAGTGCCATCACACTCAGACAGGACGAAGAGAGACGTGAGGGTGTGAGAACGATCGTGGTTCACCGTCCACATCCGTCACCCACCATCAATCCCGTCATGTTGCGTAGCATTGCCAAGCGCATGACCAAATGGTTTGGTTGGAAGCGTGAACTCTTTATTGACAGGGGTAGAGAGAAGAAGGAAGAGAGTGGTCACGATCCAGAGGCTTGATGATCCAGCCTGATCCGTGATTTACCGACACTGGCCGAGATCGGTCATGCTGGATGCCTCTGATGTGACCCTGTGTTGTCTTTTCGGCAGCAATATCATGTTTATATTGTTTCTATGCTTTCTAGTGCTTTGATGCGCTGACTATTCTGACTACTCTCTAGCTAGTGGTATGACTCTGGTACTTGCTACTTGTGTATATCGTCGCTTTGAAGATAACATTCTCAAATTCACAACCTGCTTTGAAATTGGACGCTTTCCATGTCCAGATTTGAGGATTATGCTACCAAATCACAACTTGTCCAACCAAAAGACCAAAGTCTCGGAAATACCCTGCAGCTGTTCATACACCTGTGGCTGTTTCTTCCTGTATCAACTCTGACTTTACAAAGCCATGGTTGAATCTGTGAGAGCGTCCTCAATTCATCGACAGGGTCACACTGGAGACAAGATTTCGGAAGCGGACCTCCCAAGTCGGCCAGAAGTCGTGTCATCCGGGCATGCCGAGGCACACGAGATCCAAGCTCCGCGCGTTCGCCCAGTTTGAATCCTCCCGCCTCGTGTTCAGAGCAACTCACAAGTGCCACTCGAACATGCCCTACTTTCATGTTGAGCAAATGCTCGAGTCGCAACCACGCGTGTGGAGCGTTTCCAACCCACGGCTGTTCGCTGCGCTCAACGTCGTCCATGAGAAACACAAACGAGGACTTCTGCGTTGCACCGCGGACGCAACGCTGTCTCATGACGTTGCTGCCGTTGACGTTGGGAGCTTCTTTCCACACATGTCTCAAGGCGTTGAGGAGGCTCGATTCTATGTCTGGGATCGTGAGCCAAGAATATCCATGGATGTTCATGTTTGCGTTGGGCCTTCTCTCGGTTGAATGGAGGGTACTGTATGCAGAACCAGACGAGTGAGTATCGCCGATGGCGGAAAATCTGTCTACCAAGCAAGACCAAGGCGAAAAGCAAAACATGCCTTGATGGGCACGTTTTGACAGATGTAGCTCCCAGTGGCGAGCAGGCGACGAGGTGGGAGACTTCAGGATCAACCAAGGTTCACTGGGCGAGGGACACAGCCCTCTCGAGAGACAGACTTCTACTAAGGATGGCGATCTTCAGGAACTTGATTGATGGATCGATTGGACAACAGTATGTTGAACACGCGGAAATTGGGTTACTCATCACCACACATCAGGTCATGCTTTGTGCAATCCACATTGATGGATATGGATACACTGGCTGTTAACGTACCTGGCGACCAGTCTCGCAAGCTAAATCCCAGATCCACCATCACGAACAAACTCGACGTCATGGCCAAGTGGCTTTCTGCACGTACGGGCTGCTCTCCAAAGACCAGCAACAGAGCCAAGCAACAACGTGCAGACTCTGCAGAGAGGAGTGGGAAGTTGCAAGCATCTCCGATTGGGTACCAATGCTACATGTTCCTGCGACTGTGCATCCCATCTCCACAACCTCCTCGGCCCGTCGCTCGAACATCCTCCACATCTACCAGATTTTCACCAGGTTGACGACTTGCAGTGCAACCCCACGATTGATATGCCGCACAGTGTCTGTCGTATTTTCAGTCGTTCAAGACTAAGACATGCTTGTTCCAATTTATTCTTGCGCGTGTGCAAGCCTCCCACCAAAGATTTGCTCGCAACGATCTAAAGATAGCGATTGTGGCATTTACAGTTCGGCGTGGTCTCTCGGCTCAAGATCCAAGCCGGTCAACCCTAACCGCAACGGTCCAGGCTCGAGAAAAAAGCATCTGGGGAAGCCGACATCGTGTGAGAAAGCCAAAGCACTTCAACGTCGACAAAAATAGCTTCCAGCTGCACAGAAAACCTCTCAATTGATGTCATTCGAAGATTTGACATGGGAAAAGAAGCTTTTTTCATTCCACCTTCACGAATACGGGCATGCCACAATCCACCTTCTCCGCTCTCTTGCACTAGGTCCATGCACTCGCGAGTGATTGCCTCTTGTCGATACGAACGTTCGGTTGATGGCCCGGATTTACCAGTGGGATGCTTGCTTGGAAGAGATTCGAGTCTCCTTCCGAGGAGAGAGGTGAGTGATATATAAGAAGTCATCCTCGTCCTGCTATCATCTCTTTTTTATCCATCAGCCTCTTGCTTCTTCATCTTCTACAGTCAATCACTTCATCTTCACTCGCTCAAGATGAACTCCATCAAGGCCGCTTCGGTCCTTTCGTTCTTCACCACCCTCGCTGCTGCTTGGCCTATGAACACCACCTCTTCGGCTGTTCCTACATATGCCTGCAACCCCGCTCACGCTTACCCCAACGGAGCTTCTTGCATCTCCTCTGCCGGATCCTTGACTTTGGTCACCCCTTCGGCCAGTGCCTCCGCTACCTATGCCTGCAACCCCGCACACGCTTACCCCAACGGAGCCTCGTGCATCTCCTCTGCTGGTTCTTTGACTTTGGTCACTCCTACCACCTCTGGTTACGCTTGCAACCCTGCCCACGCTTACCCTAACGGAGCCTCTTGCATCTCCTCTGCTGGCTCTTTGGTTTTGGCCACTCCTACTGGATACACCACCTCGACCACTGTCTACACCACCGACTATGTCACCTACTGCCCTACTCCCACAGTCGTCACCATCAACAGCAAGACCATCACAGTCACTTCGGCCACCACTTTGACCGTCGCCTGCCCTACCTGTGTCAAGACTGGTGTCGTTACCAAGCCCCTCCTTGCCGGACCCACCAGCAGCGCTCCTGCTCCCAGCGCTTCCGCTGCCGGCAACTGCGTCGACAAGTTCAACACCTGCAGAACTACCCGTGTGAACGGTCTTTCCGCCAACCAGGCTCAGTGTGCTGCCGAGAACGCTGCCTGCAAGGGTGCCTGCGAGGAGACCTACAACACCTGCAGAACCACTCGTGTTAACGGCCTCTCTGCCAACCAGGCCCAGTGCCTTGCCAACTACTCTTCTTGCCTCGGCGAGGTCCCTGGTGCTTCCAGCTCCGTTACCCCTCCCGCTCACGCTAACTCCACCGTTGGATACACCACCTCGACCACTGTGTACACCACCAACTACGTGACTTACTGCCCTACCCCCACTGTTGTCACCATCAACAAGTCGAAGATCACCGTGACCTCGGCCACCACTTTGACCATCCCTCAGACTACCACTGCCGTTGTCACCAAGCCCGTTCTTGTTGCTCCTTCTCCTTCTGCTCCTGCTGTCTCCAAGCCTGCTTCCTCGGCACCTGTCGCTGCTCCTCCCGCCAGCTCCAAGCCCGCTTCCTCGGCACCCGTCGCTGCTCCTCCCGCTTCTTCTGCACCTGTTGTTGTTGTTCCTGTTCCTGCCCCTTCAGCACCTGCTGCCTCCAACGGAGTTTGCGCACCTCCTCAAACCGTCACCGTTACTCAGTTCGTCACCGTTTCCAAGCAGCAGGAGACCCCCAAGGCTCCTTCCAGCGCACCTGTCACCAGCCAGAAGCCTTCCAGCGTTCCTGCCGCATCTGCCTGTGCCACCGCTCTCTTCGATGGATGCAACCCTGCCAGAAGCAGCTGCCCCAACGGCCCCGGAACCTTCACCACCGTTACTCCCTCCACCTACCCCACTAGCTACGTTGTCAACGGCCAGACTGTCTCTTTCACTGCCGCCCCTACCTCGTGCCTGCCTTCCTCCTCCGCTGTCATGAGCTCCAAGCCCGCTTCGTCTGCTCCCGCTAGCTCCAAGCCCGCTTCTTCTGCTCCCGCCAGCTCCAAGCCCGCTTCGTCTGCTCCTGCTTCGTCCGCTCCCGCCAGCTCCAAGCCCGCTCCTTCTGCCCCTGCCTCTTCCGCACCTGCCCCTGCACCTTCCGCTCCCGCCGCTGGCAAGTGCCCTCTTGAGCTCAAGGCCGGCGCTTACGAGTACCCTCACGCTCTCCGCGTCAACGGCGTCAACGGCTACAACCTCGTTGTCAAGAAGGACACCAAGACCGATGTTGTCTTTGACATTCCCCAGGCCAACGCCGGCAAGACCTGCAACACCTACTTTGCCCTGCCCAACAAGTCTGACCTTGTCACCACCGACTACAGCTTGTCTGGTGCCGGTGCCATCAACGTCATGAAGGATGGCAAGGTTGTCTCCAGCTTCACTCCCCAGCCCAACAACGCCTACCTCATCGAGTCTGGCAAGTGCGCCGCCGGTCAGTCTGTTACCTACACTTTCAGCACCAACGATGGCCTCAGCTACTCTGGATTCAACGACTACAACCCTTGTGCTCTCGGTGCCTTTGTCACCGTTGCTTAAGTGATGATAAGTCAGGAAAGATGGTATGATTTGAATGTGATATAGATGGAAGTTTTGAAGATTTTACCTTGGAAAGGTTACACGGTCCTTTTCGCTGAGCTAATGTAATTACTTGTACATAAAAATTGTATTTTGCTTTGCTCTTTACTCATCTGTTCCTTTCACTATGCCTTCCGTGACAGATTGGTCACTAACTTGTTAGCTCTCCACAACACCCATCGCTTAGTGTTTGTTTGGTAGGCGGAGCAGCGGAGGAGACGTACCTAGAATCTTGCTCATCGTACAGATCCTGATGCTCTCATTGGTCTAGAACTCTATGGTTCGAGCACAATGAACTCGAGCTCATGGCACCTGGTTAACCATTAACTCCACAACTTTGTACAGGCCAAGACAACTCAAAGTCACTCCACGTCGCTCCATGTCGACGAACCGAACGAGGCTGGAAATTGCCATTACACCAGCCATCAACAAGACGAGGAGCTCGTCAAGAAACAGCAGATTACAGCCTGTCCACTTGTTACCGACCAACATGTTCTTGTGCATGGAACGCAGGAAATGGCATGTTGTAGAAGAATTCCGCGCCAACGTCGAGGAGGTATATCGCATCGGGTGTATATTTGAGTCTCAGCACGGGAGTCAGAACTTGGAAGTGATGTTGGCGGATCTTCGCGAGGCACTCGATGAACTCGAGCAACTCCAACACGATGCCAAACCCCCCACTTGCGACTACGAACACGATGGTCTCGAGGAGGAGGGGCAAGTCGAAGAGGCAGAGGTTGGAAGCGCTGGAGCCCTTTCCCCTGATGAACTTGAAGCGACCTTCAACTTGAAACAGGTAAGCAGTGCAATCCTCTCATAGGGTTTCATCTCGCTGATGTTAAATCCAGACACAATCATCTGTTCCACTTCTACCAAATCGACCATTGTCGTCTGAGCTTGCCCTCACCAGCCTGAACCTACAATAAGGTCCTTGGAATGCCTCATTCGGCTACTCTCTTGTTATGTCCAGCTCGTAAACTCACCTTTCTTCATTACCGGCCAATAATTTTCATGGACAACCTGCGTCCCCGGTCTCCACGTGCTGTTCTGAGGTCTGCAGTTTGCAAACTCCCATCTTATAGCTCTAATTCAAGAAACCTCTTCTACCGATACTAGTATGTGTGATCATATCGTATTTCTGGAGAAGACATGTATGCCCTGTCTAAAGCTGCTATCGTACATCACTTTGCGTTTGCCTGGGTGGAAGGTGGCCGAACCTGCCGCTCCCGATACTCGTAGTATCTGCGCCAAACAACAGAATTCATATACTTCGAATCCAGTTTATAGTAACCATAATCCGTAGCCAAGTACGCGGTAGAGAAGAAAACCGCACACACGACTTTTGTCTTGGTCTGCATGTATGTCAGAGATTAATCTCGAATCATAGTTATGGTGACTTACTGTCATGGTGTTTCGCATCGCAGCTTTCTCTTCCCAGAATCGGCGGTACTGGTGTCTTTGTTTTTGTTCCTGCTCTGGCTTCTGTCCTTTGCTCCCTATGTGACGATGCGAATATCTTCTTGACGTTTCTGCTTTTGCTCTCGCGGCGGATCTGAGGTAAAGTCTGTGGTTTGGATACTTAATAACCAACATGCTAATAAAGGGGATTCTTCTGTCGATATTGGTCGATGTACGTGCTTGTGATATCTACGAGTGAGCTGTTACGTCGCGCGAAAGCCAGACATGGAAGCCCCCTGCTACCACGCTTCCAGCATATCACACTAATTATATTGATCCTTAACTGCAGGACTATACATATAGGCGCTCTGGCCGAGTGGTTAAGGCGTTTGACTCGAATTAAATTCTGATATCAAATCCATTCGTGGGCGTGTGTTCGAATCACACGGGCGTCGACATATTTTTTAATTTTGCGTATGGATGGTGTTGTTTTTGGTCCTCTGAGGAAGAGAATGCTATGGTGCGGGTTTTGGCGATTCAAAATTTTGGATTCTGTGGGCTTGGCGTTTGTGGCGGAGCGGAGCGGAAGCCAATCTTGGGCGGAGCGGGGAAACCGATATATTGCGCCTGGGGAAAGTGCAACCGAGCACATAGATATCAGACACAGAGTGTGGTTTGCTTTTGATCTGTATTCGTGCTGCTCATCCATCGTCGTCTGAAAAAGTGTTCCAGTGGGAGATACGAATGGATGTATGTTTTGTTCTCGTCGAGCTGGACAACCCGGACAGGGTGATACCCAAAGCAATACCTACCACACCTAATCTCAACATTACTCGCCCGAATCTATTCTAACCATTACCGAACTTGATAGACACACTGTTTTCATGGCTTGGCCTGTAACACAAAGCGGTTAAGAGATGCTTTTACTGTGCTGTGGTTAAGCAATATGCATCAAACGTTTTCATTAAGCTGAATTTGAGAAAGCTTCCGCAAGCCAATGCACCCCTATGATTCCGTTTTTTGAATCTCCAAACCGATTCAAGTAGTACCATCCAGTCAATCAAGCCCTACGATGACGAAGGTGGTCGCGATATTCAGACCATAACAGCAAGACAGAACATCCACATGCATCAAATGACCCATGAGAAAAACCAATGGTGGCACGAGGCAGTTAGATTCTCTGGGAGCACGCAGAAGGACGTGATGTTTCATACACAATGACACGATGTTTGCTTGAAAGGAACCGATCAACACCCTCACATGCAAGAAAAGAAGATTGATTTGAAAGTGTTTTGGATTAGGTGTAATTAGGGGATATCTGATAATTGTGTAAAACACTCAGGAGGACAACCCCTTTCCAACCAGTGTATGCGTGTGGAAGAGAACAAAAGGAAATTCAATAAACGCCGGTTCATCCTTCGTTATAAAAGTACAGCCGCCATGCCTGACTGATGCCCGTCGTGATTAACATTAAGACAGAGACGTTCAGCTACAAGCCGGTGGAGGTTTTGTAGGGTATCGGGTTAAATGTACAGGGTGAGCGATGAGCAACTCTTGCGTCGCTTAAAAGTCGCGAGCGTTGTTGACACCGGGAGTGGTGTAGTAGCCACCGTGGACGCTGGGAATGGCACCAGCAGCGGGAACGTCTCTGGTGACAGCAGGGATAGTACCGACGCTGCGCTCGTTGTCGTAAGCACGAGGAGCAGCGGTGACAGCAGGGATGGTACGCTCGTGGGGGTTGTAGCCAACGTGAGGAGCATGGCCATCGTGAGTAAGACCCTCCTTCTGGATGACAGTAGGGTTGGCGCCAACGGCAGTGTTGCCAGAGTAAGCGGTATCGTGGGAAGGACGGATGGTGTGGCCAACGGGAAGAGGGTTGGGGTCGGTGCCGATAACACCCTTCTCGTGATCGTCGACGACGGGAACAACAACGGCGGGCTTGCGGACGAACAGGTTGCGTCTGGGGGCAGTGCCAGAGGTGTAGTCGTTGGAGGGGCTGGGACCGAATCTCTTTTCCTTCTTGTGATGGCGCATGAGAACGAGCTGCATGATGGCAGTGAGGAGGAAGAGGACGGCTCCAATAATGGCAATAGCGAAGACGGCCTTGTTGAGCTTGCAAGCAGTGCCGAGGTCGGGAGAGAAGTTGTGGTCACCAGCAAGGAAGGCAGCCGAATCGACATCGGCAGGTCCATTGCCGAGAGGAGTCTTGACATAGTTATTGCAGCTCTTGGCTCCCTGGCGGGTCAAGACAGCAATGGCAATCATGCCGCCCATGCAGAGGAGATCCATGATCAGACCAAGAGCGGAGAAGGCAGTGATGCCAGCCAAGCAGCAGGTCAAGAGCACGGCGCACATGGTGTACAGAACGATACCACCGGAGAGACCTTCAACGGCCTTCCATTTGGTGGGGATGTCGAGGTCGTGCTTTGCAAGGACGGCCAGGAAGTAACTGAAGATGCCGATGATGATGGCAGCACAGCAGAAACAGAGTGCGTAGAGAGCAGTCTGCAACAGACGGAGAGCGCCTCCCTTGATGAGACCCATGGCGATTAAAGGATCAACTTTGATAGAGGAGCTGAAAAGGGATAATCCTCAAAAGAGAGAGGAGATTGGAAGGGGATTGACTGTTGGTGGTGGTGGTTGTGGAAGTGTGTCGCTTGATGATGATCTTGTTTGACGAGGGAAGGAGGCTCTTAATATGTGCTTCCCCTAGTAGGAGACGATTCACACCAAAACTTGCAATGAGGTGACACAACTACTGCAGCGGAAGGTATCAGAAAAAGACGTCACCTCGAATCGTCATCGCAAAGCGACGGGTTGTGGCTGCCAGTAAAGTTTAGCGTGCAGCGGCAGAGACCCTGCGAGTCATCAAAATTACTTCATAATTGTCTTCCGCGTGCCTTTGGCGTGTCATTACATCGGGAAACAGGGAATGAATGCCCAACGGCATTGTTACCATCATGAAGAGGTCATGGTATTTCCTTCTTGTCTGCGTCCGTGGGTCAGGGCAAGGTGGGTTCCTATGTTGTTGCGTTAAGAAATGATCCACGACAGGGGTGAGCACAGTCGAGTTTTGCTGGGAGAAGCCACAGATCAAGCCACAAGCAAATCCGGGGTCCATACCGATTCGGAACTCCATGCACATTCGATAGAGTCCTTTGCTGCATCGCTTGGATTTGCAACATTTATCAAACCTTCGTTGAATGCAAACACCAATCAACGTCGATCCTTGTGTTTGTACACCGTTCGCGGTTCTAACAGACAGAGTTCCTTGTATTCACCACTCGTTTCGACACCGAAGCCTCAAGCCACGTTACGTCGATCCAACCCGGATCAACATATGGATCGAATAGCTTGATGGTTAATAATGCTGTGACTTGTGAGCTGTTCTAGTAATATGATATGCACTGTTTACCGGTGTTTGTTGTTGAGCCGCTTTGTTCCAATATTATCTCATTTCCATCACCTGCATATCGCTGCGAGCTCATCCGTCACGCAGGTTGTACAGCCCTAAATCCACCATCCTTGCTCACTGTGCGTCTCGCAGCCCTACAAGCCACTCGTGGCGGCGGCTTCGATTCCTTGAGATCCCTCGGAGCAATAAGTACACTGAGGGTCCGGCAGACGACCTGCCCAGTGTCTTGGGAATAAAATGGTATGGACAAACATCATGATTGGGTTTCGTGGCTGTTTCTCTCTTTGGCTCAGCTCGTCGGTCAGTGGTCATAACCCCACGAATTTTGCTTCTTTCTCGGCACGGTATGACCACCGCAGATCATCCGTAACGATCCGCTGTTAGACGGAGCTAGTGGGGGTCGGTATCCGAGGTAGCTTAGTCTATGCTCATACACGGTAAATCTCTAATTTTTAGTATTCTAGCTAGTTAGCTAATTAATCAATATATTTAACTAACGTAACCCCTATATAAGGTTCTAACATAGTAGCTAAGCTATCTAGCTACTAAACATACTAAATTTAGTAGTATCGCGATTATTAGGTATATTATCGCTAGTCGAAAGAATAGGGTATTAGTTCCTTACCTTCTCTAATTTAAAGGTAATAATAATAGTAGTCTTAACTACTACTACTACTTACGCGTAATAAGACTTAACCTCTATCGTTATTTCTTATTACCCTCTTATAATATAAATATCCCTTTAGTTATATAGCTATTATAACTAATATAACCTTTAACTAGATAGCTATAGTACGTAAGCTATAAGGCTAATATAACTATAAGGAATAGAGGACTATCGTATAAGGTTACCTTTTAGAGAAGAACTACTTTAACGTAGTTAACGGCTCGTACCCCTAACCTAATTAAGAGTTCGATAATTATAGCATTAAGACTACTAAGTCTCGTAAGGAGCGCTACGAATAGTCTAAGATAAATAACATAGCTAAAGGTATACTTATTCGCATTATTACTACGCCTATTAGCGCTAAGATACCTAATAAGACTATAGTAGAGGTATAGTAATACCTTAAGGATACCTACGACGTAGTAAGACTTAATAAGACTATCTCTACCTATTAGATCCTATATAAATACCGACTTAAGTATAACTCTAACCCCTTATAATAGTGTTAGAAGTTTAAGCGTTTATTATAAGATATAGAGGAAGCTAGCTATAAGTTTAATAATAAAACTAAGGTCTCCTTATTTATTTACCTCGCCGAGGAAGCTAGATTTGCTAACTTTGTCTACCTCTATAAGATAGCTATTTATAAGGACGATAAGTTCCCTACTCTTAACGTAATTATAACTAAATTTATCGATAATTACGTATCTATACGAAATATAGCCGCTAGTCTATTTTATAACAATTATAATAATAAAGGTAATAGTAATTATAATAAGAAGAAGAAGTATAACTATTATAAGCGCGTAGGCTACGTTACTAATAACTACTAGAAGCTATATCTAGATAAGTAACTAAAGCGTACTAATAAAGATAATAAGAAGGATAATAAGACTACTACTACCTCTAGTAGCTACTATAACCTTAACCTTATAACTATCTATTATAATAGTAAGAGGACTAACGGAGCTAGTAGAGCTAAAGGAGTAGCCTTCTTACTTAGTTATTACTACCTTCTTAAGTAAAAGAACGCCTAGATCTATAATACTAGAGCTAATAGTTACGTATATAAGGAAAGAGCCTTATTTATAACCCTTTATAAATACGACTTAACTATTAGAGTTAGCGAAGATAAGATAGTTATTTAAGGCATTAGTATAGTTAAGGTTAAATTCTAAGGCATTAAAGGCCCTCTAAATATTATACTTTATAACATCCTCTATACGCTAAACTATATCGCTAACATTATTTCTAAGGATATAGTAAAGGCTAGATCCGGAGTCTACTACTATAGTAAGTATAAGACTATATATTACGACGATAATACTCCTCTCGCTAAATGCCCTAAGTTCTTTAGCCTTCCTTACCTTCTTATTATAAAAGAAGAGAATATTACGCTAGTAGCTAATATAACTAACTATAGTACTAAGACTAATATAGCTCTACTAGCTAGTACCCTAGAGCTCTAGTATAAGAGGCTCGGCTATATACCTATAAATAAGCTTAGTTTAGTAACTAACCTCGTTAATAGTATATAAATAACTAGTAATATATATACTTAAAACGACACTTATAACTATAATCTATACTTACGCGGTAAGGCTAAATAGAAGGTTAGTTATAAGAAGTAACACCGCGTATCTTAGCCTTTTTAAAAGATATACCTTAATACTATTAGCGTTACTATAAAGGGATATAATAGTAAGAAATTAGGTATAATCGTTACTAACGACGTATCTTAAGCTCGCTAGTACTACTAGTTAGTAACTAAGACCTTCTATAATATACTTATAGAGTTTCTTAATCTTATTTATACTTAGACTAGCTATAAGGTTAAGGTTATCCGTACTAATAACGGCACTAAATTTAGAGGTAGTAAACTTACTAACTTCTATATACTAAATAGCATCTACTTAGAAACTAGTACTCCTTATATATAGTACTAGAATAGAGTCTCTAAGGCTACTATATACGTTATTAATAACATTACTTATTACCTTATACTTAAAGCTAGCCTACTATCTAAGTTCTAGCCTTACGCGTAGTAGGTAGTAGTTTACCTTACTAATAGAAGGCCCTCGAAGACTTTATAAGGGGTGTTACCTCTCTAATTACTAATACGCTTAATAGGAAACGAGGAGAAACTAACTATTAAGCACCTTAGAGTCTAGGGGTACGCCGCATATATATAGACCTCTCCTTAAAGGCGCGCCGCTAGCGATAAGTATAGCACTCGTTTAGAGCGTAGCTTCCTTATTAGCTATAATAGTACCTCTATTTAGGAGGTATAGGTACCTTTTAAGAACTACGTTATACGAAGTAGCTTAGTTACCTTTATTAAAGATGTTAGATATAATACCTCTCTAGAGTTAAGAGCCGCTCTTAACTCGTAGTATATAAGACTACTAGTCGTAAAGGCCTACTTATACGACGATAATAGTAAGGACGACAAATATAATAAAAATAACGACTACCTATATACTTAGTATCTAATACCTTATTTGCCTAACCCTTAGCTTCCTTAAGTAGGAGGTAATAGTAAGAATAGTAAGATACTTAAGTAACCTAATAGTATAAATACGTAGCTTATTAACTAGCGCTACGACGATAAGTTCTATAAATACGATAGCGCTAAGGACGATAAATTTTAAGACTTCGAAGGTAACTCGCTAGTAGTTAGAGGCAACTTAGACTTTAAATATAACTAAACTAATACTAATTAGTTAGTTTACTACCTCTTACTTCTATAGCTAGGATTACCGTCGCTACTTAGCAACTATCCTAAGCTTAACCTTATATATTACTATAACCCTTAGAGGTTTAGTAAGGTATTCTACTTTACTATATATAAAGCTATTAATTTATTAGACTACTTTACTAACTTAGAACTACGTAACTTTAAGGAAGCTATATACTTAGTTAACGCGCTATATTAGAAGGCCGCCTTCGACCTTAAAGTAGAAACCTATGTTAAAACTAGCATATAGATTATTAAGAAACTACTACCTAGTACTATCTATCTACCTAGTACCTAGGTCTATAAAGTTAAAAGAGATAAGGACGGTAAGATTACTTAATATAAGGCTAGATAGTACGTTAGAGGCGACTAATAGAAGATCGACCTTAAATATAATAAGACCTTCGCTATAGTAGTTAAAACTAGCTTATAGAGACTAATCCTCGTACTTATAGTAGCTAATAACTAGGAGTGCTTATAAGCTAATACTATTAATGCCTTTCTTAATACTAGTATAGCCCTTAGAGCTAGCGGTTAGAAAGTCTATATATAGTAGCCTTATAGCTACTATAAGGGTAATAAGAATATAGTTTATAAGCTCCTTAATACTCTATATAGTATAAAGGAGTTCCCTCTACTCTAGTACCTTACCTTACGTAAAGTTCTTAAGAAGCTTAGCTTTAAGGCCTTAGTCTAGGATAAGTACGTCTTCGTACGCGGCACTAGTAGCGACATAGCTATTATTATAGTCTATATTAACGACTTCGTAGTTATAGCACCTCTTAGAATATAAGCTTAGAAGGTTCTAACTAAACTAGGAGGTTACTTTTAGCTTAAGGAGCTAGGTAATATCTACTACATTCTTAGCTACTATATTATTCGAGACTATAAGAAGCGCGCTATTTATATTACTTAAGACGTATATATTAAGAAGATAGTTAAGAGCTATAGTTTTAAAGGCGTAGCTATACTAGTAATACCTCTACCTTTAGAGAAGTTAACTAAGTACGCTAAAACTACTAGTAATAGAGATATTAAGAAGTACTAAGCACTAGTCGGATCGCTTATATAGCTAGCTACTTAAATACGACCTAATATCTACTATTTAGTTAGTCTACTTTACCGCTTCCTTACTAATCTAAGCGAGAAGTATATTAAAGCTACTAAACATTACCTTTACTACCTCTTTAGTATATATAACTACGCCCTCTTATATATCGCTAACTCTTAAGGACTATTAAAAGCTAAGTTTAGAGGTACCTCTACTAACTTAATAGGTTATACCGACGCTTCCTTTAGTAACTACGCTAATACGCGCCGTTTAACTAGTAGCTTTATATTTACTATATACGGAGGTCCTATCTTATTTAAGGTAGGAAGATAGCCTTACGTTACTACCTTTACTACTAAAGCTAAATATATAGCTTTATCCTACGCTACTCGTAAGGTAGTCTACCTTAGAAGAATTATAGCTAAACGTAGTTTTAGTATTAAAGGCCCTACTATTATCTACGAAGATAACGCTCTAGCTATTAATATAACTAAGAAGGAGACTAATAATAGTAACTATACTAAGTATATTAATATCGCCTTCTACTATACGCGCGAATAGATTAAGAATAAGCTTATCGAGGTTAAATAGATTACTATAACTAACTAGCTCGCCAACGGCCTTACTAAGCCTCTTACCGCTAAGAGCTACCTTAAATTCTATCGCTAGCTTAACCTTATAGTCGTACGTAATATAGGCTAACCTAGTAAGACTATTATTAAGTAACTCTAAAAGAGAAGGAAGGGTTATATAATTAAGTAAATAGAGTAAATATATAACTATTAAGAGCTCTAGGTTTTGTTATAGTTTTAAGCCTTTTAGACTAAGCGCGAAGCGCTACTAAATTATATAACAAAATAGCTAACGTTAGTATAGCTATCCTAACTTCTATTTAGTTTCTAACTATAACTTTATTAAACCTTAACTAATTCTACTAATTATTATCTTATCTAGAGGAGGATAACTAGCTCTATGTCCTTATAGTAAGGTTAGCTTATACTACTAATGGTTATTAAGCTAGGGGGTATGTTAGATAAAGCTAGTAGGGGTTAGTATTTAAGGTAGCTTAGTCTATGCTTATATATAGTAAATCTCTAATTTCTAGTATTCTAGCTAGTTAGCTAATTAATTAATACATTTAACTAACGTAACCCCTATATAAGGTTCTAACATCCGTAGAGCCACACGGATCCGGATCTCCGTCGACGTCGACTCGACGAAATCTATCGACGTTCCGAGGGCTTCCTGCGGTTTGTAAGCTCCCGCAACTAGCTCCCGCAGTCTTCGAATCCACTTTTCGTTCATAACGACGGCATAAAAGTACAAATATCATCAGATCCTGCCCAGTGCGTCGAGTCAGTTTAGCGACCGCTTGCTCAGCCTTCGCCAAGCTTGTCACTCGTTTTGCGAAGGAATACTCGACGACGATTATGAGACTTACTAGAACACGGAACACCTCAAACAAACGTGACGTTGTATCGACGAGAAGATCGTCACAGCTCGTGACAATATTGTTCCAATTCCCCAAAATGCTCGAGAGTCGAGAGCCTCATGACTACATTTACAGAGCCAGTTCCCCTCAATTGATGCAAAGACAGGCATCGCGACCAATGTCTTGCTTTCGGCCGGACCATCGCGATCGGATTGATACCCAAGCAGCCAACTTTCCAGAAGCGCCTACTCGACGTTATTTGACTTGATCAGAACCTTGACGTGGTTGTCTTTGTCTTTGAGCAAGGTCAAGAAACCCTCCTCAATCACGTCTTTGAGCTCGACCTTTTTCGTGATCATCTTTTCTGGCTTCATCCTGCCAGAGCTGATTGCTTGGAGGACTTCGTCGAAATCTCCGAGGACATATGTAGCGACACCCTATCATCAAGTCAGTCATGTCTGCGAACGGTTCGACGAATACACCTACCTTGTACGTTTTCTCTCGGAAGACAAATTGGTTGGGAACGATCCTTGCGTCTTTCTCCCTGCAATTCAGTCAGCACGAGCTTTTAGACTGTACTCGGGAGTACCCACCAAATAGCGATATTGACAAGAGTACCACGAGCCCTCATCGCAAGAACCGCAGCATCGAGTCCAGCTTGAACACCTGCAGCGTCGAAAACACAATCCACACCTCGAACGCCTCCGCAAATCTCCTTGCATCGCTCTGGGATATCGTCTTTCGTTGGATCCAAGATAAAATCAGCGCCAAAGTCCTCTGCAAAAGCTTTGCGTTTAGTAGAGACTTCTGAAACAATGATGGTGCCATCACCGTGCGCTCGAAGAGCTTGGATGACGGAGAGACCGATTGGACCTCCACCAAGAACCAGGGCAAATTGGCCTTTCTTGAAGTCCTTTACTGGGGACATGTTGACCGCGTGCCAGGCGACGGCCAAGGGCTCTACAAGCGCTGCTACCTCCAAAGACACATTGTCAGGCACAGGTACTACACAGTACTCTGGGACCACGATGTGTTCAGCCTGGATGGTTGTCAGTGAGACTTCTGACTAGAACATAGTCCACCTACCAATCCTCCTCCCCATCCCGAGAGCCCCACGAATCCATTCTTATCGCAGCAGTTAGGAATTCCATCCTGGCAAGATCCACACTCTCCACAATAGATGATTGGTTGTACAACGACTCTCTGTCCGACGGTGTATTTGCCTGACACACCTTGTCCAAGCTCTTCGATTACGCCGCTGAATTCATGTCCGATGGTCAAAGGCACAGTTTCGTTGGTGATTGGATGAGGAGTCGTTGGACACAGCGAGGGGCCACCCATATATTCATGAAGATCTGAGACAAGGCGTCAGTCTCCAGTAGTCTGTAGGTGTTTCTCGACTGACCAGTGCCGCAAATTCCGCACCAGGCTGGCTTGATCATGATCTGACCATCACCGCATTGTGGGCTTTGAACATCCTCCAAGCGAAGATCCTCTTTACCGTGGATACGTAACGCCTTCATTGTGCCAGTTTTTGAATCCCTGGGCGTGACAGCGGAGTCCACTTTGCTCAATTGTTCAGACATGGATAGAAATGAAGTTGGAGGCTGCACAGTCAGTAATTCAAGACGTAAAGGTTGTTGTGTCGCAGCTCTGGTAGTTGTCCTGGATATATGTGACTGCGAGTAGCTTGCTCGTCTGACTTTCTGCTACAATGCTTCTCCGCAAGATAGGGTTTCCATCTCTGGACATCCGAGATGGCTTTCAAGAACAACCCCTCAATCCCCCGCACTTCTCCCTCTGCAGATCCGGGGCACTGCATCTTCAGCAAGATGCATCCATCACCTTCTTGCTCTCTTCCGATAACAGAGTGCCTCCAGTAGCATTGGCACCCAGGATTTGAAGTGAACTAGGATCGAACAACGACTTGATACTCGTTGGCGTGATTCGCGGAAATCGATTTCTCCAGGGCGAACATATGTAGACCTACTCCTTTGGACCAGCCACTGTGGGGTCATGGTTTCTCGGGCTGAGGTTGGTAGGAAGGCCTCGTCGACATTCTGGAAGTCCGTTTTCTAGATCAGAATGTTCTTGGCACTAAGCATCCGGATTTCCTGTCTAGAAGAATGTGCAACAAGGGCTGAAGGATTTAATAGGCACTGTCGGCTATTCAGGTTGCATCGATGGAGACTTTCCAGTATGCTCTACAACTTTGATGCTCACTCTTGCAGAGACGAAACGCTGGATGACTTGTGCTCTTGTTCCGATCATGGCAGGTCGCTGTCAAGAAGTTTGTCGCTGGAGATGGACACTGTTTGACTTGTTTGGACAACGCGTGGGGTCAGCTCGGGAAGCTCGCTGCGCAAGCCGAGCCGTGCTTCGTCAGCTCCCAAAGAGCCCCTCCATCGCCTTGCATCATTTCAATCGCCATTCATCAGCTTTTGGCTGCTCTCGATGGGATTCCAGGGTTGGAAGAAGAATTCGACATCGCCGCCTAATGCAATGTAGTTTGTTGCGGCATAATCGGTCTTCTTCCCGGCGGTATGGCGGTTCATCTGTTTCTGGATCCTCCGATCGAAGATTCAAAGCCGCATCTGCTCAAAAGTCAAGATGACATATTCCAGAATCCCCTCTGTTACATCATCAGTGATTGGTGGAGTTAATCAGGCAAAATGTGCCCCTCCTATTCTTCCGACACTGATCGAGCCAAGATGGAGCAGTTGATCCCCATGAGTTCGCCAAAGAAACAGAGGTCAAGCTGCCAAACAAACCTCAAGAGACGGCGAGGATGGACAAGTCAAACAGAAGGGAGTATCCTCGATGCGGCTCAGTTGTACGATCTGAGGATAGAGTATCCCACAGTTTTTCTCACCCATCTTTTCCGCGGTGACAGCAACGGGATGATCAGTTACGTCGAGCACGCTTGTAGCTGCTGTATGAGATCACCCCTCTGCGGTTACTTGGGCGGAAGCTCCTCTTGCGGCTCTGCCCCAATATTTTCCCGCCTACAAAAAGGTTTCGAGCTGCACCTCCTCACTCGATCTTCACAAACAACCTATCCTACACCTCTTTCCCAAAACTTCTAATCAATCCACATACCGCAACCATGGGTTACCCCGAGACTGCCGAAGGCTTCATGATCCACGACCACAAGAAGTGGTGAGTACGCAATGATTCATTTGCAACTGTGACAAGATGCTGACTGTCGTTCTTCTATAGGTCTGACTTCAAGAAGGGCGAGTTCAAGCTCAAGAAGTTCGAGGAGCACGATGTCGATATTGCCATTGAGGCCTGCGGTGTTTGCGCTTCCGACCTTCACACCATCACTGGAGGCTGGGGCGATGCTCCCCTCCCTCTTTGCGTTGGCCACGAGGTCATTGGCAAGGTCGTCAAGGTCGGTGACAAGGTCTCCAACTGCAAGGTCGGCGACAGAGGTTCGTACAATCTTTGATCTGCCTTGCATCGGCACATACTAACTTTTGTTTAGTCGGCGTTGGTGCTCAAATCGGTGCCGACTTGACCTGCGATAACTGCAAGGCTGACCAAGAGAATTATTGTCCTAACTCCATCGACACCTACGGCGCACCCTACCCTGACGGCACCATCTCGCAAGGTGGTTATGCCTCGCACATTCGTGCCAACGACTACTTCGTCTTCAAGATCCCCGACAACCTCGAGACTTCCATCGCCGCTCCCATGCTCTGCGCTGGTCTGACCGTCTACTCTCCTCTTGTCCGCCTTGGCGCTGGTCCCGGCAAGAAGGTTGGTATCATCGGTATTGGTGGTCTCGGTCACTTCGCTCTTCTGTGGGCCAAGGCTCTCGGTGCCGAGGTCTACGCCATCTCGCACTCTCCCAGCAAGAAGGAGGACGCCCTCAAGATGGGTGCCAAGGAGTTCATCTGCACCAAGGAGAAGGGTTGGAACGAGCCCTACAAGTTTGCCTTTGACTTTGTCATCAACACTGCCGACGCCATGGACCAGTTCAACCTCGACGATTACTTCAGCATCCTCAAGGTCTGGGGTAAGTTCCACATGGTCGGCTTCGGTGACAAGCCCATCCCCACCCTCATGGCCCAGCAGTTCGCCGGCAACGGTTGCTCGATCGGTGCCTCTCACATCGGTAACCGCCCCGAGATGGAGGCCATGCTCGAGCTCGCCTCGAAGCAGAACATCAAGTCTTGGATCGAGACCATCGACGTCAGCGAGGAGGGTTGCAAGACTGCTCTCGAGCGTCTTGAGAAGAACGACATCAAGTACCGCTTCACCCTTGTCAACTTCGACAAGGCCTTCGGCAAGCGCTCTTAGGTGTGCTGTTTGACACGTTTGAATGATTAATATTGTAATACACCTACATGACTTTCATGATGATGGGGAAAGAAGTTGGAATTGGCCCTTGGCTGGCCGAGGTACCATTTTGGAATAGCTAGATCGCTCTTGCGAGTAGGTTTAGTATTGAACGACATTCTTCAAAACAACACTTGGCTATTTTGTTTTCTGTGAACTTCAACAATGATATCCTCAGGTCCTCAGATTATTTGGAAACAACTGCAGACTATAGTTGCACATGATTTCTCGTTCGGACGTGCGGATAAAAGATGAGCAGCCGGCGTCGGCGGTCCCTGCAAGAATCCTCGAACAACTTCCGAACCTTGATTTGTGCCTGGTTCTCAGTCGCATCTGCCGGTCGCGATGATTGATATGCTTGTACGTCTATGATATGCCGTTGCGGCATGTCTTGTAGAAGAAGACGGTAAGTGAACAAGAGGGCCAGAATGCCGAGAGCACAAACCGAGTCGCCCCCCACACCAGAGGGCCCACTTCCCCCTCCCGTTCCAATCATCGTCTGGCGAACGCCGAGATGGTTTGGTTGATTGTCAACTACGGTCCTCCTCAATTTGTTCCAGGGGGTCTTTTCTGTTCATACTGTTTGTCGCATACTCAGACTTGAAGCACTCAGCAATGGCAGACTACACAGTGTAGGTACACAATCAACGCGCGTCACAAGAGCAGTTCCCGAACATGACTAACACTGTACAGTCCTCTCTGGCTTGACGGCAAGGAAGTCGTCACCGATACCACCTTCGATGTCAACTCGCCCAAGACCGAAAAGAAGCTGTACAGCTGCTCCTCTGCCTCTGTCGAAGACGCGCAAAAAGCCGTAGACTCGTGCCAGCGCGCGTGGAAGTCATGGAAGAAGCTGAAGAGCACTGAGATTCGCAAGATCCTTCTCAAGGCCGCAGACATCATGGAGAGCCGCTTGGACGAGCTGGCCGGATACCAAATGGAAGAGACGGGTGCTCCTGAATTCATTGTCAAGAGCTTCAACTTGCCCACAACTGTCGAGATGTTCAGAGATGTTGCTGGTCGCATTGGTGGAATCGTCGGCATGATTCCTCAGACTCAAGATGGCGGAGCTTTGGTCTTCAAGGAGCCTTACGGTGTCATTCTGGGCATCGCTCCTTGGAATGCTCCCTACATCCTGGGTTTGAGAGCCGTCATCTACGCTCTGGCCACTGGCAACACCGCCATTCTCAAGGGAAGCGAGCTCTCTCCTCGTTCCTTCTGGGCTATTGGAAGTGTCTTCCACGAGGCTGGTCTGCCCGCTGGTTGTCTCAACGTGCTTTACCACCGCCCTCAGGATGCTGCCGCTGTTACCAACAGACTGATCGAGGCACCCGAAGTTAAGAAGGTCAACTTCACTGGTAGTACCGCTGTTGGCGCCATCATTGCCGCAAAAGCTGGTGAGAACCTCAAGCCCTGTCTTATGGAGCTCGGTGGCAAGGCGTCAGCTCTTGTTCTCGACGATGCAGAGATTGAGAACGCCGCCTTCCAGTGTGCCCTGGGAGCTTTCGTCCATGCTGGTCAGATTTGCATGTCTACCGAGCGCATTGTCGTCCACAAGTCCATCCTTGAGCCCTTCTCGGAAGCTCTCAAGGGCGCCATCGCAAAGATTTACCCCGACTCTGGTGAAGCTCCTATCCTGGTTGCTAGACCAGCAGTCGAGAAGAACCAGAAGCTCGTCAAGGATGCTGTCGAAAAGGGTGCTAAACTCCTCTACGGTGACCTCAACTCCAAGGAGACAAATTCACACCGTCTTCGCCCCTTGGTCGTACAAGATGTGACCAAGGAAATGGACCTTTACTACACCGAGTCTTTCGGTCCTTCTGTATCTCTTCTCACCGTCGAGTCAGACGAGGAAGCCGTAGACTATGCCAACGACACCGAGTACGGTCTTTCCGGTGCAATCTTCACCAAGGACCTACAAAGAGGTATCAGACTCGCCAGACAAATCGACAGTGGCGCTATTCACATCAACCAAATGTCTGTGCACGATGAAGCCGGTCTCCCTCACGGTGGTGTCAAGAAGTCTGGTTGGGGACGCTTCAACCACGAGTATGGTCTTAACGAGTTCTTGAAGCTCAAGACTGTTACCTTTGCTGGTGACTGGTGAGCTGCGAAGAGCTTTTGATGAATTTGCCGAGATACCATGATGTCTTTTTTCTGTTTTATATACCAAAGTTTGCGATATTGAACACGTTGTATATATCGATTCGTTCATGACTGTCAGCAAAAGGCATCATATTGTTTCGGTGTTGGACTTGTCTATGTTCAATCCCGTGGGTGCGAGTTCGTTAGTTTGTGCAAGTCTTTCATAAACTTGTGCAATTCTATCTTTCTCCATGCAGGTCAAAGCTCATCTCTCTCATATTGCCGCACCGCCTTGCAGGCTGCGGCACGCAGTGTCCACCCGACATGTCTACGCGAACATGTGACTATGTTGAGGACTTGCTGCTGGCCTTCAACAAGTAGCTGGCGATCAAAGCGATTTGCAAATGTCGGACTCGTCTTCTCCACTGCCATCCCCACCGGCGAGCATAGATGATGCTAAGCGCGTTGAAGACGATGTCTTGGTAGAATCAGCAACCGAAGATGAAGTCTCGGACGACGTGCCAGATGCTGAAAAAGACGTCGTTGTCGTTGAGTCGCTTGAGAACGATGACAATGAAGTTTTCAAACTACGAGCCTATCAAGATGAGATGCTTGCAGAGAGTCTGAAAAGAAACACCATCATCGTGCTAAACACTGGAGCTGGTAAAACACACATGTAAGTCAAAAACACACCGAATACAACCAGACTGTACCGAGAAGGTTTGACGGAAGCCATCCTTTACAACAGAGCGCTTGCCAGAACAAGAGCAGAGCTGGAACTGGAACATTCAGACAAACTGGTCTGGTTTCTTGCACCCACGGTCGCTCTTTGTCACCAGCACTACAAGTCGATTACAACGAATCTGCCGGCATATCAAACAAGACTTCTCACAAGCGAAGATGGCGTCGACAGATGGACCGATCAAACAGTCTGGGACGGTGTCCTTCAGAATATGAAAATCATCGTCAGCACGTATGGAGTCCTTTACGATGCTCTCTGCCACGGGTTTGTTGCAATGCGAAGGCTTTCTTTGTGTGTTTTTGACGAAGCACACCACTGCACCAAGAAGCATGCTTCCAATATGATCATGCAGCAGTTTTATCGACCTGCCAAAACAGACGGACAGCAAGTACCACGGATCCTCGGTCTGAGCGCGAGCCCGGTGATGAATGCCAAAGCTGGAGGGTTGGAAGTTCTCGAAGCGAATATGGATAGTCATGCCATTACACCACGACTGCACAGGTCCGAGTTGATGCAGTACGTGCATATCCCGGAGCTCATGAAGCGGTCTTTCGAAAGCAAGGAAGCACCCGATGTACCCCACTCGTTGCGAGAAGCCCTCACCGCTGCCATACACCTATACAAGATACGCGAAGACCCATACCTTGTCGAAATTATACAAACTGGTGGTCCTGACATGAAAGCCAAAGTGGACGAGATTCTCATGTCGCGAAAGACTTATTGCACAGACCAGCTTAGGGCGCTAAGAAAGCGTGCAGAGGTTATTGCTGCAGATATCAGTCCATCTGCGGCAGAGACATATATCCAGGCTTGCCGTGACAAGTTTCTTGCGGGTGTTCAACAAAACAACGCTTCATGGATGCCGGAACTCTCGGATAAGGAAAAGAGCCACCTTGCGAAAATCTTGACAGATCTTTGTGGAAATCCAGTCAGCTCGGACACGACTGTGAGTCCTAAACTTCAGCTGCTGCTGGATATCCTAAGGAAAGAATTTGGACAGTTTTTCACGGGTATCGTCTTTGTTGAGCAAAGGGCCGTCGTCGCCGCTCTGGCAGAACATCTCTCTTCTATGCCGGAAATGTCGCAGTTGTTCGATGTCGGCACTTTCGTGGGGGGTTCCAACTCATCCAAGAAGAAGTCAAACATCGGCGACATCAACGATTTGAAAGCACAACAACAGACACTGGATGATTTCCGGATAGGCAAGAAGAACCTGATCATTGCAACAAGTGTGCTCGAGGAAGGCATTGACATCTCTTCGTGTCAAACAGTCATTTGCTTCGACGCTCCTCTGAACTTGGTATCATTCGTCCAAAGACGTGGCAGAGCAAGAAAAAAGGACTCGAAGTATATCATTCTCCTGGCCGACGATGACAGCAAAGGAGAACCAGCCAAATGGAACCAATTGGAGGACAGGATGAAAGCGGCATACGAGGGTGAGTACAGAAATGCTCAGCTAGCAGCTCAGTTAGAGCAAATTTATGAGTCAGAGGACAGAAAGTATGGAGTACCTAGTACTGGAGCCCTTCTCACGCTTGACAACGCAAAGTCGCACCTCAACCACTTCTGCGCTACGCTTCAGACTGCAAATCACGTCGACCATCGACCCATTTTCGAGTGCCGAACAGATGCAGAAAATCTGATTACAGCAAAAGTAGTTTTACCTTCTTCTGTGAACAAGAAGTATCGAACTGCCAACAGTGCACACAGTTGGAAGACGGAAAGAGCAGCGATGAAAGATGCAGCCTTTCAGGCTTGTGTAACACTGCACCGTGGAGGGTTGCTCAACGACCATTTACTTCCACCCCACATCCAGACCCCAGACCAAGCACGTCAGAACCGACCTGGTCTCACCAAAGTTGCGGCAAAGGTTGATCCTTGGTCGTTAGGCACCCCTAATTCTTGGTTCAGACATGTGGTTGAGCTTGAGATAGAGGGACGGCCTAGCATTTCTATGGCAATGTACTTGCCTGTCGAGTGTCCAAAGATTGAGGACATTGCTATTCACTGGAGCATGTGGATCGGAGGTATTGCAAAGATTGGACCTGGTCAGCCCTGTACGTTGAGCGAAGAAGAAGCTGACCGGAGACAGAGAGATACAGAAATCATGCTTCTTTCTGTCCTCTCGCCTGCCGATGTTGCAGGTGCAAGAGGCAGGTATGCAGCAGTATTCGAACCACTGGCCCAACCGGCTGTGGTTCCTTTCAGCAGCCAAAGTCGACCAGCAAATGAGATCCTCTCTACGGTCCAGTCAGCCGCGGACGTGGGTCTCGTGTGCTTGAACGGGCAACAAGGAAGAAGTTACGTTCTTGAAAGCACTCAAGGCTATAATCAGCAGATACTCGAAGTCACCAGATTCCCAAGGAAACGCGACTTCCTGACTCGACCTTCCGAAGAATCGAAGAAGAATCAGCTTACTCGAGAGACACTGGCCACGTCAAACTGTACAATCAACGTGCTGCCAGCGAGATATTCATTCTTCGCTGCATGCATACCTTCGATCCTACACAAAGTCGAAAAAGCCATCCTCGCTGCTCGTCTGCAGAATACGCTTCTCAAACCCGTGGGTATCAAGAACCTCCAACTCATCATCGAAGCCACCACATCGGGTGCGGCCGACTTTACCGCCAGCTACGAGAGACTAGAGTATCTCGGCGATGCAGTTTTGAAGTATTGCACCCATGTCCAATTAGCAGCCCAGCACCCCGAATGGCCAGAAAGCTACCTGACAGCCGAAAAAGGAAGGACGAATGGCAATGCCTCCCTGTCCCGTGCAGCTCTGAGTTGCGGTGTGGATAGATTCATCTCCACGACAAAGTTCACTGGGAATCACTGGAAACCGCCGATACTGCCCACTGGCCAAACAGAAGACACGGAAAAAACAGTTGACCGGAGTACAAAAACACTTGCAGATGTGGTGGAGGCGTTGATTGGAGCTTCGTACATGGATCAAGGCCTCCAGGGAGCGTTGGCTTGCATCCGCATCTTCTTGCCTGCGGAACAATGGCTCTCCCACGAAGCATGCCTCTCGACCCTGCTGTCCCAATCGCCATCTCCGTCTTCCATCCCACCATTCATAAGCACAGTCGAAACCCTCATCGGCTACAAATTCACCAACCCTTCATTGCTGCTGGAAGCACTCACCCACTCCTCATTTTCATCCAACGACGCGCTTTCCTACGAGAGACTAGAGTTCCTGGGCGATGCGGTGCTCGACCAAATCCTCGTCCCCGCCATCTTTTCCGCAACCCCTGCACTCAAGAACCACGAAATGCATAGGATGAGACAAGCACTCGCCAACGCCCACATCCTCGGTATCTGCTGCTTGGAACTGTCGCTGCCGGTCCCACACCTCGAAGCCACAACAAGCAACACCAACGAGGTAGGGCTACAGCACTCCGCCCATCTCTTCCATCTGCACTCGTTCCTCCGCTGCAACGTAAGCGTACAGAAACAGCGGCAAGCGGCCTTGGACCGATACACCCCCCTCCGCACCGCCATCCTCGACCACCTGCACTCCGGGCCCGAATACCCCTGGCCCGACCTCCTCCGCCTCAGCCTCCACAAATCCTGCAAATGGCTCTCTGACATTCTAGAATCCGTGCTCGGGGCCCTGTACATCGATTCCCACGGCTGCCTCTCCGTGTGCCGTGCCTTTGTCGCCAAACTCGGGCTTTTGAACTTGCTAGACAGGTTTTTGGATGAGGGCGTGCAGGTCGGGTTTCCGAAGGAGAGGTTGGGGTTGCTGGCTAATGAGAAGGAGGTCGAGTATCGTGGGTTTTGTGATGGGGAGGAGGGGTGGGGGTGTAGGGTTTTTGTGGGGGGGAGGGAGGTTTGTGGTGTGGGGGGGTGTGTGGGTAGGGAGGAGGCGGAGGTGAGGGGTGCGGCTACTGCGGTGAGGGTTTTGCAGGAGGAGATTATCAGGGGTATGGAAAGGGTTAGTGTGGGTGGTGGTGAGGATAAGGAGATGGTAGATGCGGAGTAGGGTAGAGTGAAGACATGAGCGGAACAAGATACACTGATTGAGTATAGGGCGTCTTTGTACACGCATCCTACTACCATCGAGCATTCCGTGTGCCAATTAAAACAGCATCTGGACCCAGAGAAGAAAGCATGAACCGCGACACTATGAGGTTGTCCGAAGTAACGTCACGGATGGCAATCACGAGTACAGATGACATGGCTGAAAGAATTTGAAGAAAAAGTGTATTGCATTTAAATCGGATCATGTCAGATATCGTACGTAGCATCAATGAACCCCAGCCTCAGCCTCTTAAAGAGTACCGAAGTGGGGAAATTCAGTGCTTGACTCTATACTTTTTTATCATCATGTAGAAACCGATTGTGTTTGCGTGTGAGTGAGGGGTTTGTGTAGCCCACCACACTGTGTCTCTAATGTGTTAGTTTGTCGTATTGCATATTCGAATTGCAGCTTTGTAGGAAGAGGTGACTGTGAACAAGTCAGTTTCTGTTACACGCTCAAGGCATTTATGACAAGTTGTGTGATTGATGGAATATCAGAGTAAAAGGTTGTAATCCTCGAGTTGCCAGAGTAATAATCATAACAACCCTCAGGGATTTTGATTTTCGTTTTGTGTAAAGCATCATGATGCTGTGGGGGAGGGAGGGTTGAGAAGAAGAGCAACAACATACCTGATTCTGGAACATGGACCTTGAAAGTCTACCTCAGGTCTCTGACCTTTGCGACTTCAGGTCCATCGACTCCTACCATCTTGACATTGTGCTCGTTCAGCTCTTGTACGAGCTTCTTGTCGGCCTCGTCGCCTTGCTCAACACCTTTGGTACCCTCGCGGATGACGACGGTCTCGAAGCCCTCCTTGGCAGCATCGATGGCGGTGGCCTTGACACAGAAGTCTGCAGCCAAGCCCACGCAAAAGACATGGGTGATGCCCTTTTCTCTCAGCGTGTTTGCCAACCCCGTCTCGACGATCTTTGGGTGCAGAAACGGTGTGCAAAAGGCCGAGTACATTTCCACTCTCTTGTCCTGTCCTTTCTCCACGATATCATCCAACTGGCTGAAGTCGAGTTCGGGGATCAATTGACTGCCTGACGAGCCAGCAATGCAGTGGACGGGCCACAGTTGAGTTGTTTGCGTCTCGTCAGGGTTGTGAGGGTTAGGGATGGTGATGGTGGACTCGAAAGGCTTGTTGTTTGGCGGTGGATGGTTGGATGCGAACGAGACGTGGTCTTCTGGGTGCATATCCTTGGTCGCTACTCGAAGGGCCCATGGTAGTTTGAGAAGACGGTTGATCACAGGAGCAATGGACCGGCCATCGGTCACTGCCAAACTGCCTTTCTGCAGACAACGTCAGAGATTTTCAGGACGTGGTCCATGGCGGCATTGAGGGTCTCAAGCAGTGAAGAAGACATGAAAGGACGGGTTTGACGCGAGAAGTTTTTTTTATGTGCCTTGGTAACGCCGCGGGTCTGAGCGCGCTGAATGGTGGAGACTGACTTACTGGCGGGCAGAAGTCCTCTTGGAGGTCGACAACGATGAGAGCGGCTTTGAAGGCTTTGTTTGAAGACATGGTGTTGTGAATGGTAGAGTTGGTATTGTTGTTCAAGGATACAACTTCCTCCTCAGAAGCAGCGTGTTCTTGAGCCTCATCTTTCCAGCCAGAGCGATGGTGACGGAGACGATCTAGGAATGTGAAGCTCGGACTGGAGATGCCATGTGAGTTTCCTCCTCTCCTCGATCATCAATGCTGTTTATACGATTCAGCTGAATAATTGTTTTATGATTGGGCGTCTGGCGCAGTGGTAGCGCGTCTGCTTTGCATGCTGAAGGTCTAGGGTTCGATCCCCTAGTCGTCCACATTTTGCTCATTATCCACGATGGAGCTCTCCTTTTGCTCATCACAGAGAGAGAGAGAGAAACAGTACGTTACACCTGACCTTGGCCAAAGGCTGCATGGTGATGGTGAACAACGAGAGGGTCCAGCAAACTTCGTACCGCAGAAGGGGTCCACTGACGTCTAGAAGTTTTATCGAAGCCATCTCCATGTCGATCATCCCCTCGATCATGACGTCTGCTAATTGCCTGCAGATAAACATATCTCAAGTGCTCAAGACTCGCCTTCTGACTCTCAAACAACACATCAAAGTCACAAACCAGATAAACAACCATGTCTTTCACTCAATCTTCGCAAGGCACTTTGGCCACCAGAGAGGCCACGCCAGAGGAACAGAAGTTCATCACAGACATCCTCAAGCTGTACCAGCTAGAGCCCAACGAGCAGAGCTATACTCATTACGCCGGGACCGCTGTCTTCCATGACCCTGTCAGCATCGCCAAGGGCAAGGAAAGTGTCATGTCGCAATTCAACGGGATGCCCAAGATCTTTGCGCGTAGCGACACGAAGGGTACGCCATCCGCAGCGACCCTCAAACAATTCTTTGCTAACGTGCTTCCAGAGGTCGCAGTTCTCGCATCATCAACACCTTCTCAATTGCAGCTCAATCTGACACAGCACTACGTCTTCAAGTCGCCGATCCCGTTCAAGAAGGAGGGCGCCGAAAAGACTGTCAACAGCAAGTTGACCTTCAAGCTCAACAGCGAGGGACTGATCGAGGAGCACATTGAAGAGTGGGACCATGAGGACAACCAGACTGCCGACGATGGCTTCATGGGTAAGCTCCAGGAGCAGCGCAAAAATCTTGATGCAAAGATGGTCGACACCTTCATTAGCTCGGATCCCTCGAAAGCATAAGGAACGATGTTTAGTGAAGCCTCCGAGTGCGAAGCTACGAAGTTATGAATCTACATCAGCTCATACCAAGTATAATGATAGCATTGTTGAGAACCTCTATATCTACCATTCTGCCGAGAGGAGGGCTGCAAGCAAATCACATGTCAAGATGAGGGGCACGCTTTCTGACGACCGGCGGCTGATGCATCCGAGTTGCCGATATTGATGCCTGGCATACGGACGTGGCCTATCCGGAGTGCAACACGATGTGGTCGAAAGCAGGCAAGCCCTTGCAACATGTGCCGATTGCAAAAGATTGTCATAAGAGAGGAAATTATGGCGAGGTTGGATCGAAGGAGACGACGCATAGGGATACGGTGAGTGAGGGGTTATTGATTGCTCGAGAGCTCTCGGCCGTGCCAAGTGAGAAAGCTGCAGCTGTAATGAGATGCAACCCAGCGTGTGACTGGAATGCCAACACGCTGGTCTGTCGGACTGCTATACAGAGTGTGCTGCCATCAACATATCAACATGATCGTTTTCGAGGCTAGCATGAAGAATCTCGGTGCTGTTCGACAAGGTGAAGCTTGGGAAGCAGCACAAAACGTGCCAAGACTTTTTCCGTGACGTAGGCAGATGTTTCAACCCTCGGGGCAGCAGGAACAAACAAAGCGGATGGTCAGGGAGCTGCCCTTTTGTAGATACGTAACAGGGCCAACGTTGAGTGACGACGACAGATATCATTACTCTGCCTCTTTTTTTCAGGAATTCAGAGAGAGCGAAAGTGACAGCTCAAGCACCTCGAAGCACGAATCAAACACTTGGTAGCCTTACCGACGGCGTTGTGCACAGATCCTTCCTTTAGCACCGGAGGGACCTAGGGACATTAATAAAATACGACCATGGTTCTTGGACATTCGCATAGACGCCATTCGGCTGCTAGTTCGTAACAAGTTTTTCATCCTCACAAAATGACTCTGAAACTGAGAAGGAACACGGCAGGCAACAGATCGTCCGTCGAGGGCGACCGTCCAGACACGACGGCCGACGACGAGACGGTCGTCGACCAGGACCAGGGCAATGTCCTGTCACACATCATCAGCCAGCTGCGACCAGGCGCCGACCTGAGTCGAGTGACGCTGCCCACCTTCATCCTCGAGCCGCGATCCATGCTCGAGAGAATCACAAACTTCATGGCCCATCCCGAGATCCTGCTCACTCTGCCCACCATCGACGACCCCGTCGAGCGCTTTGTCGCCGTGACCAAGTTCTACCTCAGCGGATGGCACATCAAGCCTCCGTGAGTTTGTCCCTCTTCTAGCCGACAACAGTCAGCAGCTAACAAACATGCAGCGGCGTCAAGAAGCCCCTCAACCCCGTTCTCGGCGAGACCTTTACCGGATACTGGGACTACCCCGACAAGACACGCGGATACTACATTTCCGAGCAGACTTCTCACCACCCTCCCAAGTCGAGCTACTTCTTCATGGCCCCCGAGCACCACATCCGCGTCGACGGCACCCTCAAACCACGCAGCAGATTCCTGGGCAACTCGGTCGGCAGTTTCATGGAGGGCATCGCAGTCCTGCGTCTGCTGAACCGCAACGAGCGATACTTTGTCACACAGCCCAACATGTACGCCAGAGGTATTCTGTTCGGCAAGATGAAGTATGAGCTTGGTGACCACGCCTATGTCCGTTGTCCGGAGCTGGGTCTGGAAGCCGAGATTGACTTCAAGGTCAAGGGATGGATGACGGGAACATACAACGCTATTGGAGGCCATATCAAGGACACCAAGAGTGGAAAGAATCTGTTCGAGTTCAGTGGCTACTGGGACAAGGAAATGTACATTAAGAATTTGACGGTAAGCTGCCTTCTTCCTCCGCAGAGGGTGTGCAGATGCTAACAAGCAGCAGACCGGCAAGAAGGAGCTCATTTTCGATGCCACTCACGCCAAACCTTCGTACCCCAAGGCCCGTCCCCTCGAGGAGCAAGGAGACCGCGAGTCGCAAAAGCTGTGGGACAAGGTCACCAAAGCCATCAAGGTTGCCGACCAAAAGACTGCCACCGACGAGAAGTCCTTCATCGAAGATCGCCAGCGTTCAGAGGCCGCAGAGCGTGGAGAGCACGGAGAGTGGCACCCCAAGCTCTTCCGCAGAACAAGAGCTGGTGCAAGTCAGAGTCCAGGAGACATGGACGGAGAGGACATTCTCGACTGGGTCATTGATGCTACCATGTTAGTATTGTCTATCTTTCGACACGTGCTCATTACAGCATACTGACATTTGCATTTCTAGCGACGGCAAAACTTCCGATGAGATTGTCAAGCAAGTCCTCGCCATCGCACCCATCCTGCCAGGTCAAAAGGCTCAGGCTCCGGCACAGCCCCAGGTTCAGGTGCAACCTCAAGTTCAGGCACAACCCAGACACGAAACTGCTTCGGCCGCTCCTGTACCCGCCGCAGCACCGCAACCACAGCAGTTCCAGCAGGCTCAGCAGCCCCAGGTTCAGCAGATGCAAAGTTCCCAACAGCCCCTACAGTTCCAACAATACCAGCCTGCTCCGTCGTCAGGTCCCAGCAACCTTGTCGACTTTGGTCATGCAGGCGGTGCCGCACCTCAGCAACCAGTCCAACAACACACCTCGCCCTTGAACACCATGGGCGACCTCAAGGAACCATTGCAACCCGTCATCCACCGTCAAGATAGCGTCGAAGGTATTGACGAAGAGTTCCACGATGCCGACTCATAAACGTGCAAGTCAGCTGGCAGTGACAAGAAAGATGGTCGAGGGTATGGGACATCAGGGCTTGTGTCTTTGACGAAGAACTCATACTTTATTGTCATTTCTCTTTTTTCTCTCTTTTTTCTTTTGACAGTTCTCTCTAGTACCCAGAAGTTTTTCCTTCAACAGACGAAACAGCGAGCAAAGTGGGCAACTTTTTTTCTTGACCTTCCCCATCCTTCCTTTTAAGTAAAAAAACAAAGAACCAAACAATCCTTTTTAACCTAATGTCTTCATACTTTCACCATTTTTCTTGGAGAGGTTGGACTGTTTGGTGTGTGCTCTTAAGATTTAACCTTTGCGTCGTGGATTGAGAAATTGCACAAGGCTGCCTAATCACCTAGGCATCTCGTTTTGTATCGGAGTCCTTCCAGCAGCTGTAGGGAAAAAGTACCTGATGTAAATGGCCTCCGAGGGCTCGCTGGTGACCTAGGGTAGATTCAAGAGTAAAGAGCAAAGAGACACGACATACAGAAAAGAACGAATGCGAGTGCGGGAAATACTAGATTTATATCTCTTCATCTCCATCCGTTTAACATGAGTAGTGAGCAGTGAGCAGTGAGTGTGTTTCTTATACCTCCTCCTGTGATTTATGGTTTATGGTTATGCGTGCGTGTTTTTTTCTTGACGTTCCTCGTCCTTTTGTAAAAACAGGCTCCAAAGGTGCTTCTGCGTCTTGGGACGAGGGACGAGGGATGTCTTTGTGATGTATGTCTTGATCTTGATGTGTGCGTTCAATAGAGTCGAAGATTGAAGAATCAACGGGGGGACAGGAGGTCTTGATTCCGATACCTGCAAGTTGAGATGTAGTTGTTTGCAAAAGATGGGGGCGTCAGTGTGTGGACCTTGGATACGAGGCATTAATGTCAAAGTACAAGGCGGGGTAACAAAACAATCACGACAAGGTGAAAAGATTCGATCGAGAAGGTGCACTTTTGCTTTGTTTTTTACATGTCAAAAAACTAGTTCCGGTGCCTTCCTCTCTGCAAGGTTCATGTCTCGTATTCTATTTTGCCAAGTCAAAGACGCTTTGGGTTCAACGACACGCTTAGAGCTCGCCAGCGGCGGAGATGGTGGGGGGAGAACCGCCACCCTTGATGGCACCAGAGCTGGAACCGCAAGCCTCGATGGACTTGATGACGGACATGGAGGCGGAGTCACCGTCGGGGACCTGGCCGAAGACGACGTGACGGCCGTCGAGCCAGCTGGTGACGACGGTGGTGATGAAGAACTGAGAGCCGTTGCTGTTCATGTCAAGTTAGCTGCCATGTTTGGATAGATGGTCGATGGGTGGAAACCTACGTGTTGGGGCCGGCGTTGGCCATGGAGAGCATGAAAGGCTTGTTGTGGGTGAGCTTGAAGTTCTCGTCGGCGAACTTCTCACCGTAGATGGACTTGCCACCAGTGCCCTGTGGTGCATTGTCAGTCTTGTGTCAAGGAAGAGGATAGACAGCTTGTTCACTCACGTTGCCACGGGTGAAGTCACCACCCTGGAGCATGAAGTCAGGGATGACACGGTGGAACTTGGAGCCAGAGTAGCCGAAGCCCTTCTCGCCAGTGCAGAGAGCGCGGAAGTTCTCGACGGTCTTGGGGACAACGTCGTCGAAGAGCTCGAAGTTGATGCGGCCGGAGCGCTCTGCATGTCTCGTTAGCTGGCAGCGGGTGAATTGGGTCGACAATCGACGTACGCTTGACCTCGCGGTCGGTGCCGGTGGGCTTGCCGTTGCCATCAACGTTGACCTGAGGACCGGTCCAGGTGCAGTCGAAGTAAACCTTTTGAACCATGTTTGCGGATGAAGCTGAGAAGAGTCTGCTTTGTTGTTGGAATGAGTTGTTGATGAAAGTGGTTGGGGTCTTTCGGAGAGAGAACATGTGGAAAGAAGTGTGGAAGAAGAGCTAGAAGTGGCGGGGCAACAGAAGCCCCTCCTTTTGGTGACCTCAGAAATCTCCACCGGTATTTCCCGCTCTGCTCAGCTGCATTCTCGTCACTTGTCATCACTTTCTGCCGCCGAGGAGGCCTCTTGTTTCAGAATGAAGCTCTAGTCATTCCAATAACAAACTGTTCGAACCTGCTAGAGCCTCACTTTTGTTGTCTTTTCGTATTCAGCTCCAGGAGTGGCTCATGTAGAGCTTCTCATTCACCGCATCGAAACATGCAGCTCCTCACACAGCTCCGAAGCTTAGCTCATCACAGCGAGGGGGAGCTAAGCCACCCTGCACAGACAGACATCACATCCTGTGAACTCTTGAAACTCGTACGAACCCGGTACAACCAGGTGTAGTAAACACAAATTGGTGAATTGTAAAAGCTATCTTCAAGTCTGCGTGGGCACTCATTCCACGTTTCCGGCACGGGTGAATGACGCAGTTGTGTGGGCAGGGTTGTGGTATCAGCATCTAATGGAGGCGCAACATCGCTACGAACAAGGCATCTATGAGTTTGAGACTATGTAGCTCATACCAATCAGAGCCTGTTGGATGTGTAAAACATGGAAGGAATGGCAGTATCCTGTTGTTGATTATGGGAAGAGAGTGTGTTCTAGCATTCATCAATGTTTCATGGAATAACTTTGCGTCTCTTCACGATTCAAACCACCATCGGGAGAGTAAGAAACTTGCAAGTTTTCTCCCATTTGATCAACACACAGCCAGTCAACTTCTGTATGGGTATTGCAGTGCTTTGAATCTGAGAAGAGTGCATCAAAAGTCCTCAGGCTGCTACTTGAGTACTGTTGGCAACGAGCATCAAAGCATTACCTAGCTTTGTTGGCGTTGACAACACTTGGCATCTCCGTCGAATCCGGGGACGCCGCCGCGACGTCAATAAGTCGAGCGCGACCGGCAGCGTGTCACTTCCATATCGAACAGCAATACCAAGTCTTTGTGCAAGATGGATTTCGAGAGCTTGAAGAGTCAGGTCAGCAATCTGACACTTTACGACCTGAAGGCAGGTGTCCGTAAAGTGCAGAATGGTATGTTTGCGGTATAGCGACCAATTCAGGAGGCTGGGGACTAACAGGCGCTTAGCTGTCATGAACTACACGGAGATGGAGTCCAAGGTCAGTGAAATATGGCTCGCTTTGGTATCTGAACCCGTTTGTTGACTGGTATGCAGGTCCGAGAAGCCACCAACAACGAGCCCTGGGGAGCATCCACCACCATGATGAACGAGATTGCCGCCGGAACCTTCAACTAGTACGACCCCAGCATGCACCGGTACATAACACAATGTTCCCAGTTCTGACCAGGCTACAGTCAAATCCTCAACGAGATTATGCCCATGATCTACAAACGCTTTACAGAGAAGACGGCCGAGGAATGGCGACAGATCTACAAGGTGAGCTCGAACGCTGCCCCACTCGGAACGTGTCTAAACCACGACAGGCCCTCCAGTTGCTCGAGTTCCTGATCAAGAACGGCTCCGAGAGAGTCATCGACGATGTCCGATCCCACCTTTCCCTCATCAAGATGTTGCGCCAATTCCACTACATCGACCAGAACGGCAAAGACCAGGGCATCAACGTCCGCAACCGATCAAAGGAGCTCACTGAACTTCTCAGCGATGTCGACAGAATTCGGTCTGAGCGCAAGAAGGCAAGACAGAACAAGAACAAGTACAGCGGTGTCGAGGGTGGAGCTGGTCTTGGAGGTTCAATGTCCACCTCGAGCAGATACGGCGGCTTTGGCAGTGAGTCTGCTCCTGGAGGCTACGGTGGAGCTACAAGACAAGTCTACGGCGATGGTGGCGGCTTTGGAGGCGAGACGGTGCAAGACGACTGGGAAGAGCGCAGCCAGAGCCGCAGCAGGGGTACAGACCGATTCGATGAATACGACGAGTACGACGAGGGTGCAGCAGCGGCACCACCGAGAAGAAAGGCAGAGCCCTCAAGGACTGGAACCAAGACATCGACAGCAGCAGCAAAGAAGCCCGAACCTCCCAAACCCAAGGAGCCCGAGGTTGACCTCTTCGACTTTGGTGACGAGCCGGCTTCGCTCGCGGCTCCCGCCATGCCTGCCATATCCTCGAACGGCAAGCAGCCAGCCGACGACGGATTCGGTGCTCTCCAGTCGGGTGGTGTGGACGACGACGACTTTGATGACTTCCAATCTGCCGCCCCAGCCGCCGCTCCCGCTCCAGCACTTGCAGCGGCTCCCAAGCCCAACTACACCCCCAACTACACGGCTATCGCACCTCCAGTGTCTACCGCCACGCCCAACACCCAATTCGCACAGCCCCAGCCAAGACAGGGCACCAACAATGCTGCCTTTTCCAACCTCTTCTCCACCACATCTCCCGTCACTGGCGCAGCAGCAGCACCACCGCCACAGAACATTGCATCGCCAATGTCGGCGACTCAACCACGTGCAGGTGGATTCCAAGCCGCACAGCCCAACTACTTTACATCCGTCAGCGCCACCCAATCACAGCCGGCATCTACAGTGGCATCTCCTGGCGTCAAATCGCCAATTGGAGGTGCTCCCAAGCCCAAGGCTGGCGGAGATGCATTCGCCGCTCTCTTGTCCGGCACCAACCTCAAGAAGTCGGGCACGCCCGGCAACAAGGGACCTACCATGGCAGACATGGCCAAGCAAAAGGCCAGCGCTGGTATCTGGGGAACGACCAGTTCATCCAGTCCCGCTACACCATCTGCTCCTCAGCACGGAGGTCAAAAGACTGGCGGAGCCATGGACGACTTGCTTGGATAGGAAAGTGTGTAGATGGATGATTGAAATGCGTTACAACCAGAGGGAAGGAGCGGAAAAGGGATTCCAACAGACTGTGACTTTTCGACACGATCAAGACAACAAAGTATTTGCATAGATCTGTTACATTTTCGAACGTATGCAAGAAGTGATGTTGTACATGTGAAGAAGGTCTCGAGGTCGTCGTGATTTCCCAATCCGGACTGGGGTCGGGAGAAGCGCGGCAAGTGCCGTTGGCGTTGGCGCACAGAATTTGGCGGCTGTGGATTTGGCGCAGACTCATTCGACCAGCAACGAAGCGACACCCTCTCCTTCAACTCCCCACCGTTCATACTAATAAACAGTCAAAATGGGTCGCGGGTATGTGTGCAAACGAGCTACGGCGACTGCGAAACGACTGAAGAAATGCTGACGAGATTGTGCTCTACAGCCGTGGTTCCACCTCCGGTAACAAGCTGAGAATGACCTTGGGTCTGCCTGTGTACGTCGAAAAGAAAACCCTTCACCTCCTCCACCGTCAGCGCATCGCCATGCTTTCCGAACGCTCTCGCAATCGTCCTCCGAACACTTTTTGAAACACCTCGAACAAACACCACACGACATGCCCGAACATTGCACACCTCCGACGCTAGGAAAAGAAGAATAAAATGCGGCTAACACGAATTTCTCTACAGCGGTGCCGTCATGAACTGCGCCGACAACTCTGGCGCCCGTAACCTCTACATCATCTCCGTCAAGGGTATCGGTGCTCGCCTCAACCGTCTCCCCGCTGGTGGTGTTGGTGACATGGTCATGGCCACTGTCAAGAAGGGAAAGCCTGAGCTCCGCAAGAAGGTCATGCCCGCCGTCATTGTCAGACAGTCAAAGCCCTGGAGACGCGCCGACGGCATGTTCCTCTACTTCGAGGACAACGCCGGTGTCATTGTCAACCCCAAGGGTGAGATGAAGGGTTCCGCCATCACTGGTCCCGTCGGAAAGGAGGCTGCTGAACTTTGGCCCGTAAGAGATATCCCACCCTGGACACGCGAAAAACACACAAGACTGACACAATGCTTCCAGCGTATCGCCTCCAACTCCGGTGTTGTCATGTAAATTCTCATATCAATCAAAAGAGGGTTCTACTAGACAATGTTTTACGGTTGGGGATTTCTAAGCTGACTTTCGACCAACGACTTTTGCACTCGATCTTTTTTTTTCTGGGCGTTGATGTGAACTTGCCACGGTCAAAGGAAAAAGAAGCGCAGGGGGGGCTGTGTCGAATCGCGAAAAAAGAGGGAAGCAACATGTCAGGGCATTGCGAACTGCTAAGGGAATGCGGCATGTCTTTCTTAACAATTCACCCGTTCTGCTCTTGAAAACCAAAAGAGTGGAAGCATAGGGTTCATGAGAAAAGCAAACAAACTTTCACCAAAAAAAAAAACACACACACTTGACGTTTACCAATACCCTTTTCCGCTGGCCTTTTGTATATGGATGGTCATGTCGCCCTTGTTGACTCTGCGGTCCTGATGTCGTGAAGCAGATGTGTATTGTCTACCTAGCCTTGAACATGGTCCACGTCATCTTGAATGGTGTCGGGTTCAGAAGCTGACTGGCAGCATGTCAACCAACAGTGGTAGGTCTAGACACGGAACAGAGATGTTCCAGATGCACGCTTATGTATGTATTGCATGAGGCGAGTCGATTGAATGGACAAGAATCAGATGACAAGAAGCGGTGAAAGACACTGGACCTTCTCCTTTCTTGTGTTGCATGCATCTGGGTCGGAAGTGTAGTCGAGATTCGCTTACAAGATGTGGATGGGTGCTGATGTGAAACGCGTGTACGCATAGTTACTCGTAGCGGACTGCTACTATATCAGGATGTGGTTATGCAGTCCTACTCGATGATGAGGACTGGACCACTGATGAGGAAGAAACAAGAGAGCACATGCAAGGTTATGTTTCAACGGAATGGATGATATGCTTTTCCTTTGTGACCTGGATACAGGGACTCGTGGCATGGAAAGTGAAACAAAAGGGTCATGCTTGGCAATGGTACGAGGCGGGAGCAGTCAGATGTAGACTGCGAGACCGAATGGAAGATGCAGGCAGCAAGAGAGACGGGAATGGCAATGGGCAGAGATGGAGAGTCATGGTCAGTGGTGACGGGGGGCATTGGTTGTTGTCATGTGGAGTGGGTTTTTGACAGGACTTTGGTGGGCTATTTTGGTCTCTTTCGGCCGTCAAGCACAACAGTTTTGGCGCTTGGTGGTTCACGGGCTTGGGCTTGCTGCTGCTGCTACTGCTGCTGCTCTGTCTTCCACAACAACGACGAGCTGCCTCCCTTTCGAGCCTCTTTGATCCTTGCACGGTTTGCGCATCCTTTGTCGCCAACTGTCCTTCTCTTCTTTCTCCTCTCACATTGCATGCTTGCATCTGATTGGAGTGTTGTGTTTTTGAATATTACCCCCCCTCTTCTCTCTCTTTCGCTCTCGGCTCCTGCATCGTGGGGGGCTTTTTGAAGGTTCGACAAGGGTCAGGTACTCGGGAACGGTCACTGTGAGGGTTTCCGGTTGCTGGACACGCGCGCCTCTCACATCCGCACGCTACGACGAGACGCACGCACTGTACACGTCTGTCTTTGTTCAGAGCGAGAAAGCAAAAAAATAGAGCAGAGCTTTGTTGCGAGCATCAGCACGCCCATTGAAGCGGATCCGCCCAAGGCTTCGGAGAATTAAGGGAAAAAGAGCAGGGGACTGCAGGACACAATGACGACCAAAGTCATGTCGTCGCCGTCGTCGAACGACACCAACATGAGTGCACAGGCGCAGGCGCAGGCGCAGCAACCAAGCACCCTGCTACAACCAGCAGACGTGACTTCTCCAACACCGTCGTCCACCACCGCCAACAACAACAACAACCCCACCACCCTCAACACTGCATCCAACAACAACCCCTCTCAAAACAACAACAACAACCGCCAAAGTCTCCGTCGCAGTCTCATGTCGACGCGCAGCCACACATCACAGCGCTCCAGACCCGCGTCGTCCGTCTTTCCCATCTTCCCCTCGTCGCTCTCGTACGCTCTGGTCCGCGACTTTGCCTATCCTCAATTCCACCCTCTACACTTTGGTCCCTCGCCAGAGCCCCGGAGCCGTGCCTCTGACGACACGTCTGCCTTTTCGTCCAGCAGACGTCTCAGCGACCCTCCGATCGGCAGCTGGGATCCTCGCGGTTGGGGTGCAGGGCCTTGGGGTGGTGACGGCGGCGCTCAATTCGCTGCGGGCGACCAATTGCCGTCTACGAGTTTCGACGACGACGCTGCCGCTGACGACGATGTCACGAGTACCGCCAAACTGGCAAAGAACCACAGAAAGAGCAAGTCGGCGCACGAGGAGTCCAGGGGCAGAAGCACCACGAAACGCGGGCCGCGCAACCAGGTACCGGGGCTCGACAACCAAGGCTTCTTCGCCGCTCCCGCAGACGAAGAGGAAGAAGAGGAAGAAGAAGACGACGACGAAGACACAGAGGACGAAAGCACCCACCACACCAAAAGCACCGGCAGCACACTGCCCGCCCACCGCTACACCCACTCACCCGAAGGCCTCTCTCACCGCCACCACGCCCGCCTCTCCGCCCTCGAACCCCCCTTCTCCGACAGCAGCGACCCCTCGGACGCACCCGGCGGGCCCCTGCACCACCTGCACGACGGCCACGCCCACCGGCCCACCTCGACCTCGCTCGACGAATCCTTTGCCGGCCCCAGCCTAGCTCTCTACAACTTCGTGCCCGAAAACAGCAACGAGCTCGCCCTGCGCGAGGGCCAGATCATCCAGGTGGGCTATAGACACGGGCAAGGCTGGCTCGTGGCCATGGACCTCGAGTCCGGCGAGCAAGGGCTCGTGCCTGAAGAATACGTGCGTCTGCTGTCCGAAATCGAGGGCTGGGGCGAACACCTCGAGGGCGTTGAGGAAGAAGAGGCAGAAGGAGATGACCAACACACCAGCAGCAGTTTTGAAGAGGAACTAGCACACGAAGTGCACACTGAAAGCCAAGCAAGGGATACGAATGCCAAAGCCGCTGTCGCTGCTGCTGCTGCGAGCAACCAAAAGGATCTACCTGTACGGGACAAGGGTGTGCGGTAGAAACCCTCCTTTCATCATTCACACGAAAGCATATGTTGCAAAGTTTTGGCGTTGTACTTTTTTGGTTTGTTAGTTAGCGTTTGTTGTTGATGTTCTCCTTTCTTTTTTTGCGTCGTCCTTCGAGGAGGAATATACCCCCAAAGCTCTTCGAAATTGCACGTTTTTTTATCTATCTATTTATGCTCGTTGTTGTGGATCTTGTGCTCTCTTTCCATCTTCTTTGCCTTTTTCTGTATCGGCGTGTAGGGGTTCTGTCTTGGATTCTGCACATGATCTTCTTGGAGGTGTGTGCTTTATCTTTCAAAGGTACAAGTAGGGTCAGAGTCTCTTGAGTCAAGGTAAGTGAGCTTCTTCCAGTTACATCGAGGTAGCACTCTTTACCTGTTGCGTTTCTCCTCGTTTTCCTACCTTTGCTCCTTGGCCGACATACAGCATTTCCCAGGAGCCCCATGTCGCTTTCAAAAAGCATACTTGCAGAGTTTGTTGAAATACAACGATTCTACTTCAAGTCCTCTCCCCAGCCTCTTCCTCCCCCTCACTCTCTCCCTCGAGAACCTTTCTTCTATACCTGTAGAACCTATTCAAGCAATCCGTCTTCCTCTGCTCACTCCACCCTTCCAGCACAAGCGCAAACTCCGTCGCGTCCTTGAAGCCATAGTACTCCGCCATTGAGCAAAACAACCTCTTCCTCACGTATTCGGGCGGCTTGTACTGATACGCCATCTTCTCCTCAAAACTCTCATTCCTCGCATCTTGTGATTTTTCAAAGGCGTGTTCGTTGGAGAGGTCATAGTCTGTGCCTGCAGCCATTGCGCGTTTGGAGAGCTGGGCTTCCATTTTCGAGGAGCCGATTACGTCGTTGTTGTCGTGTGTGTATTCCACGCCTGCCATGTTGAGGATGGCCTGTACGGCGCGGGCTTGCCGTTTGGTCTCTGTGTCTTGCTCGTCGTTGTGTTTCCTCTTTTTGCCGCCGCCGCCTTCGCCGGTGATTTCGGCGGCTAGTTGTGACATGGCTGCATCGTCGCGGTCGGCAATGTCGTCGTTGTCGTCGTCGTCAGAGTCTTGGGATGTGTCGAGGCCGACGACGCTGACGCCGGCTTTGGACTCGGCAATGTTGGTCTTGTTCACAATGTCGCGGAGGACTAGATTCTCGCCCTCGTAGCTGAAGATGTTCAACAGGCCGAAGATTTCGCCTTTCTTGTCTGCCGTGTCTTGGACACCGCGGAAGTATCGACGCTCGGTGGATGCATTGTAAGCGATGTTGGCTTGCTGCTGCTTGTAGATTTGACGGGCGTAGACAATCTCTTCCACGGTGCCGGCAGAAACCAGACGGAAGACTTCGACATCACGAGTTTGACCAATACGGTAGGCGCGATCCTGAGCTTGAAGATCCCAACTCGGATTCCAATTCGGGTCGAAGATGACGACTTTGTTTGCAGAGGTGATGTTCAGACCCACACCGCCAGCTTTCGTGCTGATGAGAAAGACAAACTGTGTCTCATTGGCATTAAAGTCGTCAACTGTCTGTGTACGCTCTTCGTACTTCATACTCCCATCAAGGTAGGAGACGTTGTAGCTTGTAGTCGACTTGAAGAGCATTTGCAGCATTCTCAAAAGGCGGACCGAGTAACTAAAGACGAGGACCTTGTCGCCATTCGAGTGCCAGAACTTGAGTAGCCTTTTGAGCACTTTCCACTTTCCACAATATTCCGCATTGGCATAGTTGGTGATTTGATCGCGGTTGTGATACATGTCGAGCCAAGTATCAGGTAGAGCCAGCTGCAGATTCTCCAACTCCTTGTGTTGCATCTCTTCCGAGTCTTTACTCTGAGGACAGAGCAGGGCGAGATGGTTTGCGAGCTTTTGTAGTGTCATGAGCATGGGGAAGACGTGATGCTGCCACTTGCCACGATCCGGGATCTCCATGTAGCAACACCAACCTCGTTTCTTGCCAGAAGAACAGTCACAAGGATCGGAGGAACGTCGAATGTAGTCAATCTTGTCGCTGTCAACAAGATTCATGTAGGCTTCCGATTGGGCATCCGAAAGCGGACAAAACACTACGCGATCAGTCTTCTTGGGCAGTTGATGTGCAATCAGAGACTTCATTCGACGTCTGAAGTATGAAGGTAGCAGGTTCTTCACCAGCTTCTCGGCAACCCTTCTGCATATGGCCAACTGTGCATAGGTGGCGTCATGAGATTGTCCATTTTTGAGCGGACCACTGACACTCTGCCTCCATTCCGCCATTGTTCCAAATTTACCAGGATTGGTCCAGTTGAGGAGAGTCCAGAATTCGTCGTACTTGTTTTGTACAGCAGTACCAGTGAGGCCGATTCTGCAAAGAGCATTGACTTCGTTCATGGCCTTGCTGATTTCTGAGCTTCGCTCTTTGATGGTGTGACACTCGTCGGCAATGACACAATCCCACTCAATCATGTTGATCTCGCCTCGATGATTGCGGTATGTCGTGTAGGTCGTGATCATTACCTCCAGCCTACCTTGCTTTGCTGCAGAAAGAACAGAGGAGCGACTTGCGTTGCTTCCATGGTAGGTGTCATAGTGCCAGAAACCCCAGCGATCGAACTCCGACTTCCAGTTGTCCATTAAAGATCCAGGACAGATAAGGAGGACTCTTGGATACCAATGACCAGCGCGTCGCATCTTGCGCATACGTTTGAAGTCTCGCTCATCTCCGGTCTTGCCGAAGGCAGCTGTCAAGAAGGCAATTACCTGAATAGTCTTGCCCAAGCCCATGTCATCACCAAGGATGCCGCCCTCTTGAAAAACAAAGAGCTCGTGCAGAAATCTGACACCGTCGATTTGATAGTCTCGTAGCCATTGAGCGATTGGTGCTGGAATAACACCTTCCGACTTCTGCATCTCAATATACTTGTAGTCTTGGGACGTTTCAGCATCGCGAAGAATCGGGCGTTCCTGTAACTCTTCCAATCTCTCATCGTCGCTAAAGTAGACTCCATCGTAATTGGGAGGTACTGAAAGAATGGCTTCTCCTAACTTGGCGCGATCTTGGTTCCACTTGGACTTTCTCGCTTGCAAGAATTCAGGCAAGGTGCTCTCAGGTGGCTCATCTTCAGAGTCGGTGCTGTAGATGTCATTCTTCAGCTTGCGTTGGTTGGGTTGTTTTGAATCAAGGAGAGGTTTCTTCTTCTTGCCAACCATGGCATTGGCTTTGGCCTTTGCCTTCTTGGTACGGGCGGCCACGACTTTGCGTTGATCAGACTTGCGAGACTTGAACTTTTTCCAAGCCTCTTCGGCATCTTCTTCGTCGTCGAAAGCGAGACGATCACCGTCATCATCTCTCGGACGTTTTCTCACGGCGTTGTTAGAGTCGTCCGACTTTAGAATATCACTATCCGTGGCATCTGAGTTTTGGAAGGTGTCGAGTAGATTGACTTGTTTTGCAGTGTGTTTCACAATGTCGAGGTCGCTGAGATCGCTGGCTTCTCCCTCGTTCATGATTTCGATTTGACGATCGAGTCGAAAGTCACGCATATGAGAGCGAGTGGCGCTCCTGTATGAAGAAGACATGGTCATGGATGTTGGAGAGACAAAGTTGGACAGTTCAAGGCGGGATATGGTGAGTGATTGTTGTCAGAATACGGTAGAATCGCGTCAACATCATATCAACATGCCTCGTCAATTGGAGAAAGTGTTGGAAAGAACGATTTGAACAAAGACCAAGGCAGCATTCGAGCGAAACACCAAAGAAGCGCGGAAAACGCGACCCGCCGAGGTTCATCCGTGAGCTGGATAGGGCAATGACGACAAAAAAGTAAAGATTAATTATCGCACCGCTACAAGACACAACACAATGCCGTTAGACACCTCATCATACACGCTCGCGCATCTGCGCCTGGACGGACGAAGATGGAACGAACTGCGACGATGCCACGGACAAATGTCGACACAGGCTGCCGCCGATGGATCCAGCTACCTCGAGATGGGCAACACCAAGGTCATTTGCACAGTCACTGGCCCGACGGAATCGCGACGCTCAGGAGGCACCGGCAACGCTGAAGCAAAGATCGAGGTCGAGATTGGCTTGGCCGGCTTCAGCGGTGTCGAGCGCAAGAGACGTGGAAGAGGTGACAAGTAGGTTGCGCTCGTATACACCAAGAAGCGACAGCAAGCTGACGCCATGTGCAGACGCACGAGCGAGATGCAGCACACAATCGCCTCGGCCTTTGCAGACACTCTCTCGACACAGTTGTACCCTCACAGCACAATCACCATCAACCTGCACATTCTCTCCCAGGACGGCTCGCTGCTGGCCGCCTGCATCAACGCCTCGACTCTCGCCCTCATCGACGCCGGCATCCCCATGACCGACTACATCTCAGCCTGCACTGCCGGCAGCACCGCATCCTACGCCTCCAACGACGAACAAGCCGACCCTCTGCTCGATCTCAACGGCATGGAAGAGCAAGAGCTGCCCTTCCTGACTGTCGCAACCCTGGGCACAGACGACAAGATCAGCGTCCTCATGATGGAGACCAGAGTCCAGCTCACTCGTCTCGAGGCCATGATTGCTGTTGGCGTCGACGGCTGCAAGCAAATCAGAAACACTCTAGACGCCATTGTCCGCCAGCATGGCAATTCTCTGTTGCAAAAGACTGTGACTTGAGATATACACTGCCATTGAATCTCAACTTTCCTACACACCCAACGCTCAGCATAAAAGACACGACAAAGCTTATGCAGAGAGCAGTCTTGAACCCGCACAAGGTACAGACGAACCGCCAGACGAGCCGCTGAACCACGCAGCACTTGGTACGGAACACATCTTCGGCCATCTCAGACATCGGCCGCTAGAGCCGTGATGCTCGCCGTATGCGACAGAAAGTGTGAGCTCACTTGTCAACCACAGCCGGGCTTCAAGGATGAGTACTGTAGATTGGTACCAAAAAGTCAAAAGGCCATGCCTCTAGGATAGCAAGCCGCCGTATTCATTTCAGACACTCCTCCGTAATCACTATGCAATCTAAGGAAGCTACACGTGTGGCAGATGCAGTATGAAAGAGAGACCCCATCTAGAAGCGAATCCACAGGACTCGAAAACTCTAAATGTGTGTATGCTATATGACCGTGCTCCTGCTACACTATGCTACAATACGCTATCCGAAAAAGACCCCAAAGATCCTCAGACGCCAAAACCCAACCCCATGATGCATCATCCCTTCCCATCCACCAACCCAAAACCCCGGGGGGGGGGGGGGGGGGGGGGGGGGGGGGGGGGGGGGGGGGGGGGGGGGGGGGGGGGGGGGGGGGGGGGGG
>JAHRBU010000051.1:0-22217 GCA_019677095.1 Aureobasidium sp. SLJ-2021a | reverse complement strand
ACCCCCCCACACCACAACACAACACCCCCCCCCACCCCACCCCCCCCCCCCCCCCCCCCCCCCAAAAAAAAAAAGGCACTAAAAAACACCTTCCCTCGCACTTCAAGTCCAACCCGCCAACCTCTCAATCTTGGGCACCAACTCAGCAATCCTAAACGGCTTACTAATCCCATCATCCATCCCGGCCTCCACCGCCGCATCCCTCTGCTCCTGCCTCGCATTCGCCGATACCGCAATCACAGGCACATGTCCCGTAACCTTGCCCTGCCGCTCCCACTCCCTGATCTGGCGTGTTGCTGCGAGCCCATCCATCACCGGCATCTCGATATCCATGAGGATCACCGAGAGGGCAGGGGCAGAGGCCGAGGTGTTGGCGCGCCAGTGCTTTGTGGTGAGTAAGTGGGCGAGGGCCTCGGAGCCATTGTCGGCGCTGTGCACGCTGAAGCCGTGTTTGGAGAGTTGTTGGCGGAGGAGTTTTTGGTTTACGGCGTTGTCTTCGACGATGAGGATATGGATGTCTGATTTTTTTTGCTTGGTTGCTTTGTTGGTGGTGGTGGAGGAGGTGGGTTGGTTTTGTTGTTTTAGTTGGATGCTGAGGTCAAAGGCTGAGAGGGGTGGTTCCGTGTGGCGCGTCTTTATGAAAAAGGCAAAGGTGCTGCCAATGTCGAGTTCGCTGGCCACTCCTGAAGCAGGGGTGTTGTTAGTGATGCAAAAGTGCAAGGGATGAAAGGGAAATCTTACCTATCTCTCCTCCTTGGAGTTCGGCGAGTTCGCGCGAGATGAACAATCCCAGTCCCGAACCACCATACTCCGTCTCCGTACGAGGCGACCCCTGCGTAAACCTCGCGAAAATGCGGCTTTTTTCCTCTGCAGACATACCGCGCCCCGTATCCTCGACACTGAACCACAAATAAAAACTGCTATCCTCAAACTCTGGATCATCATACACGCAATCGTGCAAACTGTGCGCAACCACAAAATCAATATCCGGCAGCACGTTCTCTGAGGGTCTGATCTTGGACGCGCCCACGCGGATGGTGACTTTTCTCTGCTGTTTCTTTTTGCAGAATTTGATTGCGTTGGTGAGGAGGTTGATGAGGACTTGTTGCACGCGGCCTGGGTCTAGCATTGCGTGGTTTACTTGGAGTTGCTTGAGTGAGTCGTGGGCTTGGGTTTCTATCGACACGTCGCAGCGTTGGGCTTCGGCTTCGAACATTTTTTCCACGTCGTGCAGGAGGGTGGTCACTTTGACGGCCGAGGGCACGATTTGGAGGAGGTTGGAGTCGAGTTTGGAGAGGACGAGGATGTCGTCGACGATTCTGATGGAGAGTAGGTCAGCGTGGATTTGGGATGTGTTGTTGTAGTTGCTTACCTTTTCTGATGTTGCGAGCAGGATATGATGGTGCTGACAGAGTCGACGCCGCTGGTGATGAGTTCGTGCAATTCTGCGCCAACCTTGGACTCGGTGGTGGAAGCCAGTCGGTTTGCGAGGATTGTCATGTCGGCCAGTGTTTCTTGAGCGGCGTCGGAACAGTGAAAGACTGCTCCCAGAGGATTCCTAATCTCATGCGATGTCATGTCGATAAAGTTCGAAGACTGTCGTTTGGCTTCCAAGGCTTCCTGTACCTTCATCTGCTGTACCGTCTCTGCGAATTTCAGTGCCGAGATATCCAGCATGGTGCCAATGATGCCTTTGACAGATCCGTCTTCGTTGTATTCAGGCAATGCGGATGCAGTAACCCACACAGGACCGATAGTCACTCCATTCCCATCGACCCAGCTTCGTCGAAGTCTGAATTGTACGTTTGAAGGGTTTTCGGTGCTGAAAACTCCCTTCCAATTGTTCCTGACCAGCTCGATGTCTTCCTCGTAGATTATGCTTGCCCAGTCAATTTCCTCAAACGGCACAACCGGATGTCCAGTCATTTCGAACCACGCCCGGTTGCAGTAAGAAAGTTGATGATGGCTTTGCGATCCAAAGTAGATGGCAATAGGTGCCATTTCGGCAAAGTTTGCAAAACGCTGCTCCCACGACTTTGCTCTTTCAAGCGCTTGCAGTCGTTGTACCGATTCCGTTTCTCTCAATTTGGTGTCGTGGATGTTTGTGGTGCATCCTGATACACTCGTAATGACTCCATTCTCCAGTACTGGAATCACGGCTGCGAGAACCCACAAACCATGACCGTCGGGAGTCTTGAATCTCACTTCGAACGTGCAAGGCGTGCCACTGGCCGCAGAGTTCCATTTCGACATGATGTATTCGGCGTCTTCTGGGTATGTCAAGTCCAGGAACACCAACTTATCGACATGCATCATCTTGGACGGACAGTGAGACATTGCTTTGTACGCCTCGTTGGCGTATATCAGCCGGCCTTCGAGGTCGTACTCGAAGATTCCAACGTTAGCCATGTCGACAACCTTGAGTGTGCGTTGGAACTGATCAGTCACGGCCACCGCCTCTCTGTCACGGTTTGCGAGTGCGGTGGCTAGAAGATGTTGCTCTCTAGCCGCTTGTATTGCTCGATAGTGTTGCTTGCGCTTCTCTTCCTCCAACGAAAGAACATCCGTCACGGCATTTCCCAGACATCTGGAAAACTCATGGATCCATTCTCGATATGCTTCATTGTAAGGTCGCTTTGGATCGGTTCCGAGGAAAAGATATGCAATGATTTTTTCCGATCGGTTCGAACTTATCGGAACTAGGATGCAATCGTGTGTCGAAAACGACAACATGCGTCCAGAAGCCTCGTTTTGTCGCATCAGTATCGGTTCCCTCAATTGCGAGAAAAGTACAAAGTGATCGGATCCTAGTTCTTCCGGTAGCGTTGATGTTATTGTCGGGTTTCCTACAGCTCCTTCAAGTTTGAATCGCATCTGATGATTTGGTTCTGGAGAAGTGTCAATGGAGCTTTCTGACCCCGCACTTTGACCCACAACATAGAGAAAGGCGAAAGGGAAAAGGAACGGATCCAGAGCCAGACTTTTCGGAATGCTTTGCCAGAACTTGCGAGGGTCCTTGACAAGATCCCAAGCAGTGTTGAGAGCTCGGAGGGCAGCTCGCCTCTTTTCCGCCAGGGTCGTCTCGGTCACATCCGTTAATGACACGTAGAAGCCTGGAGTCGATCCAAACAACGGTATGACCGTCCACGATAGGTACACTTCCTCGAGAAAGCCATTTCGCTCGTACACTAGCGGCCGCTCTTCAATATCAACTCGTAGTCCTGTAGCTTCCGCGGTGGCCAAGGGCGTAATGATGGAATCTAATGCCACATCGCCCCATGCATCAATGATAGTCTGACCCAGGGCGGCTGGATGCTTGTTGCCGCACATTTCTGCATATGCTTCATTATAGAACAACACACGGTCAGATCCAAGAATGAGCAGACGCGGTTGTGGATCCAGTAAGCAGACATGGCAGAGTTGTATCAGGTCTTGCGGCCATGCTTCCAGTGGTCCCAGAGATGTCGAAGCCCAGTCTACCCTTCTAATGCATCTCAAATGTTCATCCAAATGTCGATCTCCAGTATTCGTTTCAAATAGTATTCCTCGTCGAGTGACTTTGTTGATGTTGAAGGCGAGTTGCTCCTTGACAGGGCTGGCAGCATGCATGATAGCAAGTCGTAGGGTGAGTGAAAGAAAGATACGAACAGTGCCTGTGTATTTGCAGGAACGTGTTGTGTATGATCCTTGTCACAAACAGGGAAGTGTTAGAAGGAACGTGCCAGTTGTTGGTGTCAATTTTGAGGCCCCTTCGGACTCGGCACTTAATTTCAATCTAGGCTCTCGGATCGGGATCGCATTCCGGAGACGATTCGCATGTGGCATACCATCCGCTCAACACGCACACTTCCTGTGTGACCAGGCTCGGAGTTGATATATTATAGCGACAGCTCTAAAGTCTTTGCCTCAATCCAAAAGGTATCCTGTCCGAGTCAAACTGATGCGCTCTCTCTCACTCAGAGAATAGAGTCTGTTGACACCGCAAATCCCGAACATTGACAAGCCCTAGCTCTCCACGTGGGTTTCGCGTTAGCAACAATGTATTATTCAACGTTGGCAACACATCTCACGAGTCAAACACCTCGTCAAAAAAGTGTCATACCCGAATTGTCTTACACCACCACGCACTATGGCGAATCTACGATCAACATCGGTCGCGTCCGGAACGATTCGGTATGACACCACCTTTGTTTCGTCAGCAGAAAAATAGCCCTACATTTTCCATGAGGTCGTGCCAAAGAGAAAGACAGGTGAGGGGGTGGAGAGCACTCCGAGGCATAAAAGTTGGCACTCTTAGAGTACGATTAAGGAGAGTTGGTCATTGAAAGTCGTTTTACTATGTATATTGTCTGGGTGTGCAGTCTGGGGACTTGTTATCCTCCTAGACAACAGTTGCTCATTTGTCCGAAGTCTTTACAATTTTACTGCGAGGAAGTTCGCGACAATGTGGACACAGCCATTCGCCTTTGGGTTCTGCTTTGAGGTCGACGCAGCCCCAGTGAAACCATTGATGTGGACAGTCATCGTTGTCACAGGCGACCATATCACCAAATGAGACGCGTTGGCAGACACAATAAACTTGAGTGTCATCCTCCTCTCCCTCAGCATCAGGTTCGGCGTCTTCGCCTTCATCGTCAGATGCTGCGGATGCTGCCCGGATGCCACGTAGTCGCGAACGTGAATCTACAGTACCGTCTGTTCCGAGAGGCAAGGTTGATGGTGTTGGACTGACGCTGCCTCGTGAAGAAGAAGGTGTTGGTGATGTGAGATGACGTTTGCGATCTCCCTTTTTCAAAGCTGCATTTCCAGATCGAATACGCTTTCTGTTGGAACCAGGAGCGGATGCTTGGTGTGGCGCAATCTTCTTGTTGTGTGGAGCTTTCTTGTTGGGTTGAGCAGAACCAGCACGGCTGGAGCTGGGGATGGGAGTGCCGGCTTTTGGAGTACCGGAAGATGGACCGAGCGATGACTGTCTGAGAGATGAAGCAGTAGTAGGGACGTTGCCACTCATCGAGGTATTCAGGCGGCGGCGTTTGGAAGCGTCGGCGCTGCTTTCTCGCTGTGACCTCGCTGATGGGCTGTTCAGATGTGCTTGGTTGAGTAGGGCATTTTGGGCATTCAAAGGGGATGATGTTCGTTGGTTGGTAGCATGCAGGCGAGCGATTGCAGCATTGGCGACATTAGGCGCACCGCCAGATTGGGCCGAGTTGATGGCCGCGGCAGCCGAAGGAGTGTTGGTTGCTGCGAGACTGCCAGCTTCGGGCTGCAACAGAGATGGCAATGTTGGATCTGGAGGCATCTGCTCACTGTTGACGAGATCGCGCAACTTGACGTCGAATCTTCTAACATTACGGTCGAGCTGAAGTTGTCAGTACCTACCCATGAACATTGAATTGTGCAGGAATGAACATACAAGTCTCATGGCCTTTTCGCTCAGACCCAGCTTCTCAGCTTGCAGAATCTCGATGCGGTCAAAGTTTGCCATGATGACTTTGGTGAGGCCATCTTCCTTGGGGTTCTTGACGTGGCCGCCCTGAGCTCTGACAAAGTTCTGAATGGACTTGTCGCGTGTGTTGATGACATCGCGCAAGTCTTGAATGTGTTGATCCTTTGCTTGAATTTCTTCCAGTAAATGTGCTATCTCGGCGGGCAAGTTTGCGACTGGGTGACAAGTCAGTGAATTCCCTCAGAGCAAGTAGAGTATGTGAATACCATCGTGGCAAAACTGATCCAAGACGGTGGCAGCATCATCGTTACCGATTGCTGCCATGTTGGATATTGTTTGAGCAGAAAGTGAGGTTCTTTGATGAGTTTGAGAGTTGTCGGAACAAAGTGGTGATGGACGAGTGAAGGTGCAAGAAGTCGCGACCTCACAAACGGAAGCAGAGTGAATAAAAGAAGCACGACAAACACTTCTCTCGCTCGTCGAAACTCCGTGTAGAATCACTTCAACTTTGCAACACACTTATCGAATTGAAAAATAAAACTTTGGATATCTGAGCAGCATTTTCAAGAGACCATCTCTCATCCCTCGACAAGATGCGAGCAGCGGCGCGCCAAGCACAATTGCGCATCAGCGAGCAAAGTCGAGCCGAGTCATGTGGGGACGAGGACGACGACCTTCTCGAAGCTCGACACTCGGACTCTCCGTCTACCGGCAGCGATGAGGAAGATGATGATCACGGCTACGACTCGCTAGACGACAGCGACCTTTCACTCGACGACGACGACGACTATAATGATAACCGATCCTACACCCTGAGAGACGACTCTGTACTGCCTAAGAGCAAGCCTGCACGACTCGATCCAGCCAGAGCCCCCGTCAGACTGCCGCTTAGAGTCGCGCCAGCAAACTACAACTACTGCCATCGCATCTGCAGAAACACGTCCAGAATACTCCCACTCAGAGACAGGCCCATGTCTGTACGACAGAGCAATGGCATCCCTCGCCAGAACATGCGCGACGCCATAGTCCAGCAATGGGACCCGTCGCGACGTTCCAACGGCCAGTCGCGACCAGGACACCCCACGGGAGCTCCGCCGACACCGCCCTTGAACGACAGCGAGGAGGAACACGCCGAAAGACAGAGAACCTTGCGCGACAAGATCATGCAGCAGGTCGAAGAGAATGGCATCGAACGTCCCCAAGGCTACAACGTGTCGTACCACTACAACCGTCGCGTCGAGAACATGCACTTTGGCCGCACACATCCCATGAAGCCGTGGCGCCTGACTCTGACCAAGCATCTCGTCATGGGTTACGGTTTGCAATTCGCCATGGACAACTACGACGCTCTTCCGGCAAGCAAAGAGACTGTTGCCGCTTTCCATGACGAAGACTATGTCGACTTTCTCTCAAAGGTCTCACCCCAGACTTTCCACGAACTCTCCCAGATCTACGAGGATAGAACCCCGCAGAGTTATCCCGGAGACATGGTCAAGCTGGGCCCCTTTAACCTGTCTCCATCGCCTGGTGCCGATTGTCCCGTCTTTGATGGCATGCAAGAATACCTCTTTCTATATACTGGCGCCACCATGGAAGCCGTGTCAGCCTTGACCAACCATCAATCCGACATTGCCATCAACTGGTCTGGCGGTCTCCATCACGCGCACAAATCTGAAGCATCAGGCTTCTGCTATATTAACGACATTGTCCTGGGAATCCTGGAACTGCTAAAGTGCCATCAGCGTGTTCTCTATATAGACATTGACGTCCACCACGGTGATGGTGTCGAGGAAGCTTTTGCAAGCAGTGACAGAGTCATGACACTCTCCTTCCACCGCTACGGTATCATCGACGAAGATTCAAAGGAAAAGCACCTATTCTTCCCGGGCACTGGCGCACTAAACAGCAACGGAAACGAAAACAGCATCGGCAATCACTTTGCTCTGAACGTTCCAATCCCCAAGGGTATCGACGACGACCAATTTTTGCACCTATTCAAATCCATCACTGGACGCACACTCGAACACTTCCGTCCTCAAGCCATTGTTCTTCAGTGCGGTGCCGACTCACTCGGCGGCGACCGTCTCGGTCAATTCAACCTCAACATTCGCGCCCACGGTGAATGCCTGGCCTTTGTCAAGAAAGCCGGCGTGCCCCTTTTAATCCTCGGAGGAGGTGGCTACACAGCCCGCAACGTCGCTCGCGCATGGACCCACGAAACAGCCCTCGCCGTCGGCGCAACCCTCAACGAAGAACTACCCATGCACATTGTGCCCCGCCCCCAAGCTTTCATGGGCAAAGAACACGGCGACGGCAGACTATACCCCGAACTCGCCGGCTTCCACAAAAACAACGTCACGCAGAAGGAGTTGGATTTGTTGGTTGAACATTGCCATGAGGAATTGAGGTATATCAAGCACGCACCCAGCGTTGTCATGGAGAGTCTTCCCAGCCGAGCACAAATGGATGCAGCAAGAAGACAAATCGACGACGAAATGGAAGCGGACCGTGCTGCGGAAAGCGGCAGAGGTGAGCGCGAAAGACGCAGACGCGAAAGAGGCACCGGTATACGCGGAGAACTGAGATGAGTAAACGCCCACCGAGGAAACAAAAAAGGCGTAAAGGCTGGGAAACAGAAAAGGGCATGCCAGGGCGTTTTTTTTTTTTTTTTTTTTTCTTCGTGGGTTTGCTTGGTGAGATACCCCCGTTGGGTTCGGCTTTTCTTTTTGTTTGTATCATCGCTATTCTTTGTTGTATCATTACTCTGTTTCGTCAATACCCGATAGAAAAAAGCACGTTTGGTTCTATTCATCCCTGTCTTGTTTATCTTGATGCGTTCTGTTCAATCTGTGATGATCCGTCACACGTCCTCGTCCCACTACGCATCACACGACAAGTAACTCGCAAAAACCTCAAGTCCTCTCAAGACCGAGAAATGCGTCCAGAAAGAGCTGGTGAGATGGACATTCTCACTCCTCTCAGCCAACTTTTCGTGCGTGATAGAGGTATGTAGCCCTTCCTTCAGTTTCTCGATTTCCTCCTAGGCAGTTCTCAGCTCTTCGTAGTCCCTGCTCTGTTCTTTGCTGCTGCACGTGAAAACACGGCGAAACAGACGAGACGGCTCATCGAAAGCACGACCAAATCACCGTGGTCAGAAAAAAACAAAAAAAACAAAAAACAAAAAAAAAGAACAGACAGGAAAAAAACAATCTGGTGGAGAAGGGAAAGTAAAGTGGAAGAAAAGGCGCAAAATGCGCCAACCAGAGAAAGGCACAAACGTCAAACAACAACAAACAACAAACACTCCAAAACTCTCAAATCTCTCATCGTTGTCAAACCAATCGACGAAACATTGACCTTTCGACGCGACGGGAAGCTGAAAGAGAAAACAATGCTTGTCATTCGAAACTCATGTAACGATGAGGTTACTAATCCGCACACCTTTGCTGGTGAAATAATACCTCCTCCTGACACCAATGCCCGGTACCTCCTGACTTTCCTTTTTGCCCTTGGCTTTTGCTTTCGTCTTCTTGGCTTTCTTCTTGCCCGTCTCTTTGGCTTGTGATTCTGTTGCTCCTGCTTCAGCTTGCGCGGCGTCAATCTTTCGACTTTCCAACGTACTGATGGCGCCTGTTTTGTCCACGACACCCACAGTACTCGCTCCTCTCAGAAAAGTGTCCCAGACTGTTTGACCACCTGGGACAAGAGCGAGACAGATTGGATGACGTCTTGGAAGACCCTTTGGCGTCAACTGCACTTCATCAACCAGCGGCCTTGTCCCTTCATCGCCTCCAAAGCTTACTACCAACACTAGTTGCAAGGACTTGGCGGACGGCGGGAACGAAGGGATAGCAGAGAGCTTTTTGCTAAAACTGCAGCCGCCGCGACGGATTATGAGGACGGTGTGGGTTGTGACGAGGTCAAGTGGAAGGGGAGAAGTGTTGCAGAGATCAGAGTCGACGATGAGGATGGTGGTGTAAGGGAGGCTTCCAGTGGAGAGACTGCGGGGATCTGGCGAGGAATCGATAACTGCTGGCAATGGCGCGGCGCCAGGGCCTATGGGTAGCATCGCTGGCGTAGTGAAACGTTGGAGACCTCTGTTCTGCTGGGAAGACGTTGTCGATGATGACGGTAAGGCAGCAGTAGACTTTGACCGAAGCTGTTTAGCTGCATCGCGGAGGGCATCATCTATGCTCTCTGCATCAGGAAGCACGCCGACTAGTCCGTCGAGTTGTTCTGCAAGACGATGAACATCGGCAAAGAAAGCCTTTGGTAGAGAGTCCAGTACCATGTCGCCAGGGCTCGAGGTGGCATCCAAAGCATCCAGATCAATGTCGAGATTGAAGTCGAAAACGTGATCAGTCAATGTAGTGTTATTATACACAAGAGTCTCGATTGTGGATTCTTCTGGATGTGGTACATCGATGATCAGGTCCATGGCTTCAACGTCGCGCATTCGCGTGAAGTGAGGATCTGTAGGATTGATTTGCGACAGAGTATCCCGACTCAACGCAATGTGCTCATCACGGCCAAGCGCAAAGTTGCCGAGCGTGTAGATTCTGTACTCATGCTCCTGTGGCGCTGGCGATTCCAAGACCATGCCAAATCTCAATCCTGAGATTGAGTTGACAAGAACACCTCCATCAATTTTCTGAAGTGTGCCAAGCTCAAGACCAGTACCGGCAGTAATGGGAAAAGTGAGATCAAAGGTGGGTTTGTTGGACAACTTGGTACTATAGCCATCCACAGGAACCAGATTGAGAGGCAGAGTCCAAGGGTAGAAAGTGAAGTTGGTTGGAGATTCAGGACCACGCATGGTTACACTGGGATGATCGGAAGCCCAGTCCAATGAAGGAGCACCAGGCTTGTTTCCAATAGGCATGAGATGGAGTCTAGCCAAAGAAGCGGCGTGGAAGACATCTGATCTGGCAGCAGTCGATGACACTGTCAAAGGTAACAAGGCCGGAGGAAGGGGACACTGTTCAGCTCGGGGTATTGGTGCCGTGTTGATCGAATGTTCTTTTTGGTTGTGGAACTGCCTTGAGCTTGTTCTGTTGGCTTTGGGAATGATCAGCGGATGACCTTCTGTTGTAAAGACCCAAGGCGCGTCGATGGTATTGAGAGGATGATCCGGATCAAACAACAAGTACATGTACTTTGCAGTTTCACCCAGGAAGAAACTCTCCATTCGATCGGATTGCTCGCCTGTTCGGACGTCTTGCAGACCAGCCCATCCACACTTGGTATAGCATCTGCGTTTGATGTCGCGCAATGCCATCTCACCGATGTGCAGATACCAAGGATCTTTTGTGGCGTGATAGAGGTACCATGTCGACTCGATGAACTCGGGTCTGCCGCCCCACCATCTCAAACCACCATGGATGGCGCCAGTAGTCGCATCCCACCTTTCGGGCAGAGCACCATACCTTGACCACAGCGCAGTGTACAAGAGGTGGGCAGTCACAGCCTCGTCCAACTCGCCAGCCAGAACCAGTAGACCAGGGTAGTACGCACTCAAACTGTCTATCCACGTGAGTCGTGGTCCGCCAGTGTACAGATCATTCTGGGCGTAATGTGGATGCGTGAAGTAAGCATCGCGGTACACATGTCGCATGATGGCCGAATGAGCGTCTCTCCAGGTCTGGAGGAAAGCTTCTGGGGAGTCTTCTGTCATGTTGGACGAATGACCTTCCAGAGCAGACAACAAGATGTATGACTTGAATGCATACTCGAAAAAGCTGTCAATGCCAGCACCAATGCCAGTCCAAGGGCCGATCCATGCACCAGTCTCTGCATCAATGCCAGCACCGATAAGACCAGAAGCACTTCGTCGTTCCCAGACAGCCCAGAATGCACGTTTGGCCAGACGCTCGAAACGATCGTCATTGGTCAGGCGGGAGAGTGTGGTAAACTCGAGCACGAGACTACCGGCACCAGCACTGCAAGTTTCTGTAATTTCACGAGATGCCTTTGGCTTTTGGGTTTTATGGCACTGTCCGTGTTCAGGATCGTTGTTCAGAGGCGAGTTCTCGTAAAAAGGAGTGCCGTAGCGGAGGTTCACCCTGGGATAGGGCAGTCCAGTCGGAGTGTGGAAAGCGGGTAAGAGTCGCTCACCCAGGTCTTGGGCGAGTCGCAACAATTGCCCATCATAGACGAAGCCATTCGGCCAGTGAATTCCATCCTCTTGTATGTCAGGCTCGTATCCACGAATGGGCAGCTCACCAATGGCAAACAGATGGGCACTCAGGAGACCGCCCAAGCCACGGATTGTAGTTTCGAAGACTTGAACTTTACTGTCCAAATCGAAGCCTCTTGCACGTCGACCCTGGCCAGCAGGACCGGGCGAGCCATCTCCATACTCTTCTATGACCAAGCCCACATAATGTTGAAAGTCGTCCAGGGCGTTGTACTCGTCAGTGTCGGAAACAGGATCAGATGCGAGGATGGCAAGCGTGGATAGACTGTCTACGACTGAGAGCGAATAGTTGCCTAGAACATCATTGACTTCGATGTGGGCAGGATTGGCGCGGTCGCGTGTTAGGGGCAGGCATGAAAGTGGCCGCAATTCATCATCCGGGTAGGCGAACTGGCGGTAATTGGTCAGGCCGTGATAAAAGACGGATCTTGTTTCCTTTCTAGTTTGGATATAAGCAATTGCGATAGAACCAGATGAAACAACGACATGTATCGTACCTCAAGGCATCGATCTCAGACTTGGTCATTGCCTGGCCGAGAGCGGCGCAAAGGACCATCAACCATATTAAGGTCGGCCATGACTGGGATGAGGCCTGAGATCGCGGCCGAGGGTAAACAAGCATTCCCAGGGCTGCATAGAGGGAATCAGAGCATTCTACTAGACAGTGTTGGTTTCTCGACTATGATACTTGTCTCGATGGGCGCATGAAGTCATCGGTGCTTTGGAGACGCCGACCTGTCGAGCTTTCAAGACTTTCCCGCTCCTTCCACTTCTGTCGTCAGTCCAACATTATTTTGCTGCATCTCATTCGCACCTTCCCAACAACAAGACTCGACGAGTCGCACAACCACTCTCACAGCGCAGGCGCTTACCAAACACACCTCTCACATCCGCGCATAACCTCGACACACGATGCTCTCGCGCGCGGCGCAACGTGCGGCAAAGGCCCCGATTGCCCACTTCTCCACTTCTGCTCGCTCTCTCGCCAAACCCAGCCGCTTCGTCCCTGCCGGTGCTGCTGCTCCCAAGCCAGCAAAGCAATCCCCTCCTGCCTCGTCTGCCCGTCAAACCTCTCCAGGAACCAGCATCCCCAACGACAAGACATGGAAGCCTACCGATAGCATCAAGTTCGCTGCTCCCGCTGCTGCTGCTGCGCAACCCGTTCGTCCCGCCGCCGATGGCTCCGTAGCACCAGATGCCTCTGCCAGCACAAATGCCTCTCCCAGCGCAAACACCACCCCCACAGAGCAGCCCGGCCCCAACGCTCAAACCACCTCCTCAAACCAAGCCTCGGAAGCCAGCAACCCTGCCTTCTCGGGCCCGCAATCTGCAGGTGCCAACACCACTCCCACCGAGCAGCCCACCGAGACCGAGTCGCAACCCTCTGGTCCCCTGCCTGATCTGCGCCAAGGCATTCCCTCGACCTTCGATTTCGAGTTCATGAAGAAGGAGGCTAGTGCACAGAACCCCACCGAGCAGAAAGTTACTGGTGAAGAGACCCCCGAATCCACCCCCGAAGCTGCTGGTTTCGGTGGCAGACGTGGTGGCGAGGGTGAGGATGAGCAATACCGTCGCGAGGATTACGAGACATCATTCGACAAGCGTCGCGCCAGAATGGCCAACTACGGTTATCTCTCGTTGTTGGCTTTCGCCGCTGCCGGTACCGCATACTTCACCAGACCCTACGGCGCCGACGAGACTCCCCAAGGTCTTGAGCCTGAGCACATTACCGGATGGGCACCCCAGAGCATGTACGCTCGTGTCAAGAACCGCATGAGCAGCCAAGCCGCCTACTACACTGAGCCCACCTTCCAGAAGTTGTTGCCCGAGGTCCCCGAGGCTCAGCGCCCTCCTTTCACTCTTGTTCTCTCCCTTGAAGACTTGCTCATCCACAGCGAGTGGTCTCGCGAGCACGGCTGGCGCACTGCCAAGCGTCCTGGTGTCGACTACTTCCTCAAGTACCTCAGTCAGTACTACGAGCTGGTCCTCTTCACCTCGGTTCCCGTCGCAATGGCCGACCCTGTCATCAAGAAGCTCGACCCCTTCCACATCATCCAATGGCCCCTGTTCCGTGAAGCCACCAAGTACGAGAACGGCGAGTACGTCAAGGACTTGAACTACCTGAACCGTCCCCTCGACAAGGTCATCATGATCGACACCAAGGCTGCACACGTCAAGAACAACCCCAACAATGCGTACGTCGATTTATTGTTTTATGCTGCCGGTGCTTTACTGACTTGAATTTCCAGCATCGTCCTGCCCAAGTGGGAAGGCAAGCCCGCAGACCCTCACGCCAAGGACCTCGTCGCCTTGATTCCCTTCCTCGAGTACGTCGCTACCATGGGTGTTGAAGACACCCGCAAGGTCCTCGAGTCTTTCGCCGGCTCCGACATTCCCATCGAGTTCGCCGCCCGTGAAGCCAAGGCTCGCGAGGCTTTCCAGAAGCAACTTGCCGAAGAGCAGTCGCGTCGTCCTCAACGCTCGATCGGTGGTCTCCTCAACAAAGCTCTCGGCATCAAGGCTCAACCCGGCGGTCTGTCGCTAGACAACGAGACCACTGTTGCCGAAGGCCTGTCCCAAGGCAAGATGCTGTCTGACCAGATCCGCGAACGTGGTCAACGCGAGTACCAACGCCTCGAAGCCGAGATTCAAAAGAACGGCGAAAAGTGGCTCAAGGAGATGGAAGAGGAAGAGAAGAAGTTCATGGAGAACATGAGCAAGGACATGAAGAAGAGTTGGTTCGGCTGGGGCTCGGCATCAGGAGCCCCTGCAGCCAGCGAGACTGCACAGAGACAGGAGTAGAACTTCCTCGACTCTCTGTCGTCTGCCTTTTCACGTTACTGCACTCGTGAATCCATGAGTCCTCATTACATTTTCATGTGAGATTGAGAATGATCTCCTCACATACAAACCATTGTATTTCTATTACGGCACGCATGACACGAACTGCTTGCTTGCTCTTTTTGCGTTTTCTTTTCGGTGTATAAAAATGTATATCACGTCCTTACTCCTTCTATCTCTTTTTTCTTGTTTTCGGTTTCTAGTTTCCCTGTACATGATTCCCATCGCATCATCACCGCTCTCCAAAGACATGTAAAGATCCCAACAACACAATCCTAACCTCTACACAATCCACCCACTTCCTCCTCCGACACTCTCATCCTTTCATTCTTTCCACCCCTGCAGGTTTCCCTCTCCTCTGCTCTCCTTTACCCCGCCCTATGCCCTCCGTGATGATGTCCCCCTCAGATTCTATCATCCCCAGCACCAGCCCTTGCATCCTCCTCCCCATAACAGTTTCTCCAAAACGAGGCTTGTGCGTGCATGAATGCCGCCATGTTTTCTGCGCTTTCTCTGCTTTCTCCGTTTTGAGGGGTGGAAGTGGTGTTGGTGTTGGTATTGGTGTTTGGGTATGCAGAGATGGGGCTGAGGATAAAAGTTACGGAGTGGGGTGTGTTTGCTGCTGTGGAGGAGGAGCTGGAGGTGGGTTGGGACATTTTTTGTTCGGTTGGATTGCTTGGGTTGCTTGGGTTGGTAGGATTGATTGATTGCGTTGGTGGCTTGGTGAGTTGGAGGACGAGAGATGGATGCTTTTCATATATGTGGTTCGACGATGCTTTGGACTTGGGGATCAAAGACAACAGGGCTCAAGTCGAGGGAGACATGGAAGAGATTGAGACATGCAGCTTTCAAGACAGTGGGTTGGTGTCTCGAAGTAGCTACATTTTCATCTCTGCGCACAGATAACTATGAGTTTTGAGACAATATAGTGAGACGCAACGCTTTCAGAGCCAAGTTACAGTGATGTTCATTCTTGGTTTATGGAAAGCATAATGTACTATAGCAACTCTTGGGCAGCATTGGACAACGACCCTTGGCTGGTTGGCTGGAAACGTCAAAGCCATGTTGATCGTCGTTGACAACATCCTTCATAGTTCATCTAATGATGTACAGCTGGTTGTCCTCCGTATCCACGAAAGCAAGCAATCCTCTCAGGGGTTAAGAATGCGACAAGCCAAGCTCAAGTGGAGTTCGAGGCCAGACAAAGCCTTTTGTGTTCAGAACAGTGTGCCTTTTGGCATTTCTTGTTTCAGTAGTGCTGTTTGTCACACTTTCGGCACAGCGAGAGCGGTTTGTCGAGAGTTGCTTCCGTACCACAATTGCCGCACTGGGGTATGCGGTCAATGTCACCCCACTCGCGGCCAGGCGAAGAAGAAGCCAAAGCATACTCTGCTGAGGAGGTACCACCTTGGCTGTCGCTGTCGGTAGCTTGGTCGTCCAGTTCGGTGACTCGTGGGAGCCTGTTCGTCCAGTTCGGTGACTCGTGGGAGCCTGTTTGTGGTGACTTGGGACAGCCTTTTCGCCGCATCTCTATCGACCGCGTCACCAGATTTGGCCCACACGTTGCCCATCTTGCGATAATCTGGGTCATCGCAGATCAACTGATGTTTAGGACGGTGTGCGAGCTCACTACAGTCCCATCAGAATACAGCAACAAGATCGTAAGGAGGGTGTATCAAGCATACCATCCGCGACTGCAGTAGCGTCGTTGGCCACATAACGAACAGGGACGACACGGCGAGCCGTTCTTCGCCTTCTTCTTACCACAGTTGCCACAAGCGTGTTGGGGATGCTCGGTATCGCCAGCAAAGGTACACTTCAACATGGGGCCGAATATTTGTCTGAATATCGACCTCATGGCCGGATCGCACTCATCACCGGCATTGACCAAGATCTCACTGATGTCACCCCAGACTGGGTCGGCAGCAAAATCGTCATTCTCGAGGCCAATGGGACGGCGCTTTCAATGGAAGTCGTAGGGAACACCATCGACATAGACATTGAGAGCGTGTCGCAGCTGGACTTGAGCATTGCGAGTGAAGCCAACCTTGGTGTGCAGTTCTTCCAAAGATTGCCGAAAGTCTAGACGAATCTTGCAGCCGAGCTGCATCATGGTAGCCCCGAGCAGGCAAAGATGATAACCAGGACATCTGTTGATAGGCCAGTTCCACAATGTGTCTTTTTCGTCTTGACCGGCGAGGACTGTGTTGGGGTTGATTGGCAGACGCTTCTTGAGCATCTTGTCGAGAGCTCCAGCATTGAGCTTTTTGCGGTATACGTGTGCCTTGACATCTCCTAGGTAGAGAAAATTGCATGTGCTTCCCTCTTTCACACCTGATCCCTCGGTGAGGCTGTGGACAATGAAGGAGTCTGAATCATTCTCGAAGAGACCTGAATACGTTAGAAGATCTGGCGAGCAGGAACAAGCGAGTACCTACCAGTGCCCCATTTGTGGATCTTGCTGGCTCGCTTGGACTTTTCCATTTTTCCTGTGGCGAGATTGTTGTTTGGCAGCGCCGTAGGATTGATGTGGTATTGACGCGTAGATGAAGTCGGTTGTGGTGCGAAGAAGATTCGAGAGATGCCGAGGGTGAAACAAGTCACGGCGTGAGATTGAGCTGCAGGAAGCCGCCACGAAGTACACGACTGCCCGGGAAGAGTTGGCGACTGAGCTACCTGCGCTGCTGCCTCGGGCAGATGCTAATCGCTTGTCGGAAACCCAGATTCAACCAAAGACTTGTCAAGATGCAATGAGTAGGAAGACAATGTCTACGTCTTCAACGTGCCACAAAGAACCACGTCGTCGCCAAGTTGCTGCCACTTTGTCTGCTGGAGGCGAGCGACTGGCAGAGTGCTGCCTTCTGTTCTGGGCGGAGACACGACAACGCCACCTTGGCCGAGCCAGGTAGGTGCGATGGTCACAATCACCGAGCCAATCAAGCCTGTTTTCCCTGCCGACAGCAACGAATTGATGATGACCCCGCCTCCCTCAATCATGATACTCTCGATACCTCTTTCCTTGATCGTCTGCAGTATGTCAAGCCAGGCCATCGATGTCTTGTTTTCAGATGTTTGTGCTTGTGACTCGAGGACAATGTAACATCCTCCAACCTCTTCCAGCAACTTGGCATTCTCTGCATCTGGTTTCCTCGCAGTCACAATCCATGGCGCTTTGCCTCGCCCTTGTCTGGCAAGATTCAAGATTTTGGTCTCAGAAGTCAGCTGCCATCTTCCTTGAGGGTCGACAACAACAGGTCGAGGCTGACCAGTCAAGCCTTCACCACCATAACCACCGACGCCTTGGATTCTGCAGTTCAAGCTGGGGTTATCTGCAATTGCAGTGCCTACTCCGACCAGGATGGCATCATGTCTGCAGCGAAGGTAGTGGGTCATGGCCTTCGACTGTGGACCTGACAATGTTGTCTGAACACCAGGAGCCAGAGACAATGCCGAATCCAGTGATGTTGCGAAGGTGAGTGTAACAAAGGGCACGTCTGAATCTCTTGATTGACGGTCGGCTGCAGGAAGATAGGGTTCTAGGAATACCCGATCGTCCTCGGAATACAGCAACTCTCCGCGGCTTGCCATGATGTGCGATGTTCACACGTGCAGTGATGGAAAAGAGCTGGGTGGTATCTTATGAGTTGGAAGCCTCGGCTGGCCAAAAGTCTTGACCGGAGGATTTTCAAGCTTTCTTGCGACCCTGTCCGATCCAAGCCCACATCTCCAAGACATCCAAGACGTGTGCTCATACATCAGCACCACTCTTTGCACTTCATCCTCAGCAAAGTACTCAACTGGCGTGCTGCAGTGCAACGCCGGAGAGTAATTACCACTCGGTCTCTACCGTCGATCGCCTATTGTTGTTTTGTCTCTGATCACACGCCTTCCTGCATGCTCGTTACTCCGCTCTACTTCCGCCATGTCGTTGATCATCCAAAACTCTGATTCGTCGCCATTGAGCCATGGCTCTCATACGGCTAAAACTTGAACTCCTGACTTGAGTCATTCGCAGTGAAATTAAAGTGCCTCAGAAAAAGATGGCACCTCATTCCTAACAAAATGCCATCACTTGGCACACGACACCGCTAGATCGGGACAAGCTCTTCTCCTTGGCCACAAGCATTCGTCCGAGGCTTCTCATACTCAGACAATCGATCAGATGAGGTGCTACAGCAATGACTACTCATCTACCTCGACTGCTGAGACCTATGAGACGACCGTCATATGAACATGCCAATCACCAATTCCTGAGCGGTGCTTTCGAAAGGTAGAGTCACCAGCTTGGCAGCTACACAAAAAAACAGCGCCAGATGACAGCACATAAGTATGACCGTTGAAGAATATGCAAAACTCATTGGTTGCATTCCGCACCCTCCTGATCACTGGTCATGCCCTATGTCGATCTTCTACGCTGGTCTGCATACCACCTTAGCCTGTAGAAGAGCTAATTCAAAAAGACAGGCTTGTCCTCATTGTTCATACCAATTCCCATCACATTGCATTGTTATTCATGAGACAAGATGTTATCTCTCGCATCTTTATCTCTGCTGGTATCAACAGTTCTAGCTCAATCATCCTTTTCTCCATCAAGACCTCCAGCAATACCTCTTGCTGTTTCCAACCCGTATCTCAATACCTGGCAGCAAGCTGGCAGTGACGGAGGCAATGGTGGATATGTAAGCAGTACCTATACTAAGAACAAGAACTTCACTGATATTCGACAGCTTGCCGGCCAATGGCCAAAGTTTTGGGCAGGCCAGGTGACGGGCTGGACAGGTAAATCCTTCTATAATGAATCTACAAAGCCGACTGCTGACATCCATAGGACTCATCAAAGTTGATGGTGGTGCTGCAGTAACCTGGATGGGCGCTCCGGCTGGACCTGCTGTCGCTACACAAAACAGTTTTGAATATACTTCAACCAAGTCCGTCTTCACACTCTCGGTTGACGGCAAAGTTGGAATGAATGTGACCTTTCTCTCTCCGGTTGAACCCACCGACCTCAGACGCCAGTCTATACCAGCATCCTACATGAATGTTGAAGTCTTCTCCATCGACGGTGCTGAGCACAAGGTCCAGCTATACTCTGATGTCTCTGCTGAATGGGCGTCGGGAGATAGGTCTGCTGTTGCAGAATGGGACTTTGGCACCATCAAATCTCCCTCGAAGCGTGCAGATCCGGAAACTGGCTACTCAACGTTACAGACGGTGACGGTCCCAGCTTCATCAACTGATTCTTCGAACCTTTCATCGACGACGCTATCTTCAGCTTCGGCATCTCCTACTGCTACGGAGACTGCATCGGCTAGTGGTATCGCTTACCATCGCTTCTATCGCCGAGATCAGCAGGTCTTTGTTGAAAACTCAGACCAAGCAAGCTGGGGTAACTGGATCTATGCATGTAACCATGATGGCTTGACCTACTCGAACGGTGGTGTTGACACGGACGTTCGCGGAGCTTTCATCAATAACGGCGTACTTGACAACGAGTTGAACACCGACTACAGAGCGATCAGTAACCAATGGCCAGTCTTTGCCTTTGCCGTCGACCTCGGAAATGTTGGGAGTACGCCAGCATCAGCCTTATTCACTCTGACCCTAGTGCAAGAGCAAGCCATCCAATTCGAGTACGATACCAACAAGGTTCAGAAACTGCCTCCGCTCTGGACTAGCTACTTCGCAAGCGAACTGGATCTAGTTTCGTTCTTCTATAATGACTGGTCCAGTGCTCATACTAGTGCAGCCAACATTGACACGAAGGTTGCTACAGACTCGTTGGCAAACGCAGGACAAGACTACCTCACTATCACCAGTCTCGCCGTTCGTCAGGTCTTTGCCACTACACAGCTTGCTGGCTCACAAGATTCTTACCACCTCTTCATGAAGGAGATTAGCAGCAATGGTGACATGCAGACTGTCGATGTCATATTCCCTGCTTTCCCGCTCTTCATCTACTTCAACCCAGACCTCGGCCGTCTCCTGCTCGAACCACTCTTCATCAACCAGGAAGCCGGCAACTGGCCCGCTGCGTATGCGATTCATGATCTTGGAGTCTTCCCGAACGCGACCGGCCACAACGATGGTAATGCCGAGAATCAACCACTAGAGGAGTGCGGCAACATGATCATAATGGCTCTTGCTGTAGCTCAGAAGGTCACTGATGGCGCCGACTACCTGAACCAACACTACAACATCCTTAAGCAATGGAACGACTACCTCGTCATCGACTCTTTGATCCCATCGAACCAGATCTCTACCGATGACTTTGCCGGCCCACTAGCAAACCAAACTAACCTAGCACTCAAGGGCATTATCGGTATCGAAGCCATGGCCATGATTGCAAATCTTACCGGTCACGCCGACGATGCCCAAAACTTTACCAACATCGCTCATGACTACATCACCAAATGGCAGCAATTGGGCATCGCACAAGGCACAAATGGATCACTCCCTCATACGACGCTCGCGTATGGTATGCCCGAGACCCACGGACTGCTCTACAACCTCTACGCTGATACCTGGGTGGGAACAAACATTGTACCTCGTAGTGTGTACAAGATGCAGTCCACCTTCTACCCAACCATTGCAATGCAATACGGAGGTATGCTTTTCTCTGTCTCGTCATTCCCCATTCTTGCTAACATGTTCCTAGTCCCACTGGATACTCGCCACAGCTACACCAAACTTGATTGGGAGATATTTGTCGCTGCTGTTGCCTCTCCCTCCACCAAACATCTATTTATCTCCAAGATCGCCACTTGGATTGGCCAAACCTCGACAAACAGACCATTCACCGATCTTTACGAAACAGACAGTGGAGATTATCCTGGAGGGTTGAACTTTGCAGCCAGACCAGTTTTGGGCGGTGTGTTTGCTCCGTTGTTGGTTGGGCAGGGTCCACTAGGTTGATTGATGGATGATGAGTGTCAAAGTTTGTTATGGGTATGACTTCTCGGCGAACGCATGGAGTGACTTGTGTGTTGTGAAATTGCATGGTGTTTTCCAGAAACAGAAAGCGCTCCACTGAGAGCTTAATGACTTGTCAACTCTTTTTTGGAGGCGTCCCTGATTTGGAAACAATCGTGCTGTTTCACAGCTCGATTTCGACAGGTTCTTGTAAGGATGGAGGAGGATTGCATCAAGTGGATAGGGGTAGGCAGGTCGCATACTGAGGAGTATATTCTGGTCAACGTATGCAGTTCCCATCACTGTCTGATTCTGCAAATAATGCTATAGAAAGTCATGATGTTGAACATGAAGTTAAGCACGACCAAACAGATTGCACATCTAAGTCACTCCCTCTAAACGCATCTCTGTTCTAGAATCGATCATCGGCCATGCCCAACTCACCTCGGCTCCCCATACCCTACGCATATACATACAACTGCCATAACCGTTACAACCGTTTCCCAAAAATGCTTGTCCTGTGCACTAGAATTGCTTCCCTCGTCTGTTCAAAAAGACAAGGAACGGAAACCCGCCGTTGTCGGATCCATTCTCCACCCGTCAGACCCGGCAACAGCATCCTGCGCAGGTGTACACGGAAACCCATAAGTTCTGGCTTCTAGACCGGGATAGGACAATCAACAACACAAATCTCACCGTGTTCTGTATCCCGTATCCTATATCCCGTGATTTGTGACAAACAAAGGAAAGGAAAGAAACACACGGAGAAAGATGAAAGATGTTCGAGCAGCAAGACAAGGGACCGCCGATCCGGCCCCCGGAACC